>JAGVSQ010005965.1:0-13897 GCA_022683975.1 Rhyacophila evoluta
TTTGGAATAAGCCAAGTTTGAAAGTTGCGCGATATTTTGATTCGACTTTTTGTATGTAATCAAGCCGTTTTTAAAACTGGTGCTTAAAAATTCTTTTAAAGTGTATTTTTCCATACAAAATGACATTTAAGATTAATTTTTCAACTATATTGGATTAAGCCGTGTTTGCAAATAATAGCCTCATATAATATATGAAACAATAAGTTTACCATTTATAAAATATCACTATTAAAAACAAATCCATATATTTATCATAACTTCGCATTTATTGATATTAACCACATTAAAAGTTTCAAAAGGGATACATTTTATTTATCAAACAATTGAAGTATTATACACGGTTAAATACATTTTTAATTATAAATTCACTAAAGCTGTAACTATTATAAATTCTAGTACAGTTTTTAATCAAGGCGTCTTCTTCTTCGTAAACTTTTCCCAGCTGTATCCTATTCAACTATGTAATACCTAAATAACAAACTAATATAAACGAATCATTTTAATTATGGGAAAAGAATGTTATGATAATAACAACTTTATTGCTTTCAATGTCAGTGCATGCTTTTATCAAAACACCAAAACATAAACATTCAAATCGTTAAAGAAAACAGATACATGCTTTTTTATCCGACATAAAAACTGAAAAACTTCATAAATACGAAAAACACTCGCTGTCCAAAATTTAAATCACTATAAAAATGCTTTTAAGAAATAGTGTGAGCACTGTACTTACTGCCTACACTGAAAGCATTTTAAAATTCGAACAGAATAAAAAATATTTCAAATCAAATGTGAAGTATTTTATTATGTGATACTTGTAATACGTGATAATTAGGGATACGTTAACTAAAATATGATGAAAATGTTTCGTATAAATGTTTGACGTAATTAATATTTCGTACTTGAATAAATCAAAATATCCGATTAATATCTCAAATTAAAGTATGACATAGATAATTTATTGACAAAAATAATTTATAGTTAATATATATTAAAGTAATATCTTGTCGATATTATATATTTATATCGCAGTAAACTTCGTATAAAATAATGTCTAGTCAGAAACGAGAAATAAATATTCAGGTAGACTAATTTATATTTACAAGTTTTATTGCATAAAGTTGTTCATATTCTGTAAAATGTAATTTTAAATATTACATGGCATACACACGAATGTGGAAGAAGAACGAGTAATGTTGACTTATGAACCCTCGTTTGTTGTAATAGTCCGTAGACAAACATCACTATATAAAGTTGAAGATTGTTTCATTTCTCAGTAGAAAATATTGTCATTTTTTCACAAATATGATACGTAGTTGGTTGAAACGTTCAGAATGATTAAGAACGCTGCACTTATTTACTTCACACCTGCAACTAAAATAATCCTAGGTGAATGTAAACACGCCTTATCTGACTACATAGGTATATTAATTTTTTGAACGTTCGAGAATGATTGCGGCGTAATATAAACAAAGTTTTTCTGATCAGTTGTAAGTTCGAATAAATAAATTAAATGTGAACCCTTTGTTGTTGTTTTATGATATTCTAATACCAACGATACCTGAAACATTCTTTAATAGGTGCGCCACACGGTGTCTCCGAATTTCTTCTCGCGTTTTCCTAGATGTTGCCGACACCCAATAGCTTCCTCTTATTCACCCTATAAATAGTATTTGGAAATTAATTAAAATTCGACATGGTTAAAAAAAAGCAGGCCCTGCCAAGGTTCTTTTGATGCATCTACAATTATGCGATCGTGTCAGAATCAACGTCACCAAATTCAACATACGATGCGAGTATATACTGTTGTTTTAAGTTTTTATTAGGTGACATGATTGTAAGCATCAAAAATACATTAAATATACTCGTATTCTTATATAGAATACAAAAATAGCTATAAAATAAATATTACGTTTGATTTTGGACGAGGAATAACTTAGTGAAACCATATAATAAGAATAGCGCGGAATTACCCTTTTTCTGGAATTGTACGTAATTTTTGAAATCCACTTTTCACATGATTTAAGACCGTTAGGAACTTATCGACGTTGTATTATAATAGAAAGTAGCCGATAGAGTGAAGCTACATTATTAGTTCAAGTTTTGAATAACTGTGATTTAGATTTATAGGAACTATAGGACTTAGATAAACATTTTAATTACTTTAACTAAGCACACTATTTCGTTAAAGAACCTCAAATAAATGAATGTTGTAGGAATGAAATTACAATTAAAATAAATAGTTAAGTTATTATAAGTAACGAGTGAGATGACATTTGAGATCTATTTCGCATTGCTCGAACGGTCTTTTGACTAAAGTTTTTAAGTAAAAATTAACAGTAATACAGAAATCGGTAAAGCATGTGCATGATATTTTTATATTTTAATACACTTTGCGAGAAATATTTCCCCCCCCCCCGTTATATGTGTGGTGTATCATTGTTTTATACTATTATAAGTGGCACACTTATCACACTGACTCAGCAACCATCGTTAGTACGACAATAGCGTCTGATTTATTAAAATAGATAAATTACTAGATAAGGCTGTGTGCTTTATTTTCGCATCTTATGTTGACTGTTTATTGACACTGTGTGCAATATTTTATCATTGTTCCTACGGTATGTTACGAAATATTCTCTCGAATTCGCACTATTGCTACAATAAAACATTTCACGACCTATACTAATACAGTTATTGTAAATTAACATACATAAACACATAATAATATATATGTACAATGATATATCAAAATTAATTCTGTTCATTATATTGTATAATATTGTATGACGTACATATTGTAAAAATGATGTATTCATATATTAGGGCTTTACATATTGTCAATTAATCAATAATTCTAAGTTTTGAGTTCATGGTTTTTTTTTTTTTGATTTACCAACATGTTGACAACATTGTTGTGAATATAGACACGTTAATAATGCGAAGAGGTCTAATAGACACATTCATATTACAACTACTGTAGAAGTCCGAAAAACCATTGTTTTCGCTCACTGAATGTACTTTTAAATTTAAAATGTTTGAAATCCATGTATACTTCCATATAGATTCCGATCCAAAGATTTTCATTAAACCTTCGAATTATATGTAGACGTAAGTATGTTGAAAAAACATAGGAATTGAAAGAGATTGTTATTTCAATAAATTATGTGCATACATAGAGAACAATGACTTTGAGTTTACAAAAACTGTGAAATATGTATTTAGTTTGTATGTATATGAACCACATACAGCCCGAAGATGCCGAAACGTGAATGAAGGTTTTCATATTTCAAAAACTTGACCACGTTAATTTGTCAGATATAATAATTAACCTAATCAATAAAAGTATTATAGATTATAATTGATAGCCGGACAAACAAAATAATCAATCAATCAAATGATTGGAAATATCTGTTGGCGATTCGAGCACAGATGGAATTTACAAAAATGACCTTCATCTGTTTCGAAAAAATAAACAGATCTGAGCAATGTATTTTTATTTTAAATTTAAGCGAGCATTACATGTGTCTCTAATAATTTGGAATTACATACTTTTCACCATTCTTTCTCTATGGCTCCCTTTCAGCCAATCATTTCCATTAGTTGAAAAATTAAAACGTTTGTTAAAAAAATTGATGGTTCATATTGTAAGTTCCAATAATCGGATGTATTCATATTGTCTGTATTTAATGCGGTCGACAATATAACTTTATGTGATAATACATAAACAAGACTCATGTCATTCATATGACTCAACATCGTCTGAAAGAAGTGGCCTTGGGCTATATTTTGACATTAGCATAAACAAGTAAAATGAATTCGTAAATTACGTGTATATTCAAAAGCACTTCACAAAATATGTACACACCTAAAATATTCAATTAAAATGCATATTCGATATGTGAAATTCTAAATCCATAAGAAATTATCGAATAAGAGTAATGTAATAAAAACAATTAGCTTCAATCAAAACCGTATAATATTAACAAATTCGCAGGACTGACAGCAGTTGAATCAATTTAGGGTGGATTGATAAAAAAAATGGCATTGGTTAGATAAAAATAGTAATAATTTTTTAGCTTTATAAAACAATAAGGCTTTATCGCCCGTTTTCACCTGAGATAGATTTGAACTATTTTTTTATTCAAATCATTTTTATCTATTGTGTTAAAATTTATTTGAAAACTTGGCTGCTTAAAGTTTTTTAGTCTCTTGTTCATCGTTGGTGTTAATGTTAAATGCTGTATATAAAAAAGTTAATCCAGAAATGGCATTCAAAATGACCTCGCTACTGTTTTTAGTTTGAGGGGAGCTCTTGTGCAAGCCAGAATCTCACATATATTTTCTGTTAAAATATAGATGTCTGTTATAGAGCATAGACACATAACTATACCTCCTACTAAAAAAATGCCATCGAAAGTACTAGTAGTCGTATATCGACGCAGTTGTATATTAAGTGCTAATTATACTGATAAATGACCATCTGAGAGCATTATAATAGAATTTCTCATCGTTGCTAATTGAATTCTGAACGAATATTTCAACGTAGACAGCATCCATGATAGCGTAGAGGTTAGCATGTGTGTCTCGCATCCGGAAAATGCGTGTTTGATTAGCACATCCGCCGGATTAAAAAAATATGACTGATTTGGTTTATTAATTGTCTGACAACCATTTCTCGTGAAAAATAATCTGTCAAAATGGTACCCAGACAACTGCACGCGTGACAGCTGTCAAAATATGTCTCTTTGTTGCGGAAATCTTTATACTCCACCGAAGTAGACATCTTTACACTGTGTTGATCCATATACTCCATCCACTCTCGTAGCAAACGTGGGACAAAAAAAGAAAGTATTAACATAATATTTTATTAAAACCGCTTCATAAAATCCGTACATATATATGCAGCCCCGTATATAGTGCAGACAATATGCTAAATTCTGAGAATAATTTATATTTATATTTATATCTTATATTGATTGATTTGTAAATAAATCTATAAAAAGTTGCCCTATTAAACGTCGAAAACAACATCAATTGATATTTATTCACATGCCTAGCCTCGTCGTAAATTATTATAACGGTCTGGACTGATGAAAAAGATCTTGAAAAAATGTGCGTCCAGATTTATGGTGTTCGTCTCTTTATAGACTGGCAATATTTTAATAAAATGATTTATTGCGTATCTGTGTAAACACATTTCCGAACATTATTGAGCTCGCTATCTGACCGGCAATAAATAATTAATGTCCATTGGTTTCCATTTAGTCAAATGACCAAACAATCAGTTCTTAGGGCCTTTCAATATACCTAATAAACGATAATAATTAATAATATTTTTTTAATCGTGTTCACTCCGAATAAAGAGTACACATTCGACTGTAGAAAGGTAAAAGGACCTAGCCCATAGTTTTTTCAAAATATTTTTTTTCGATAATCAAAATATATACAACTGAATATACGTTCATACAAAACGATGTAAGCTCCAAATGTCGAATTAGTAGCTACGTAAATTTAAATTTTAAGTTTAAAAAAAGATAACCTCTGAAATTCGCGATATGGAAAAAAGACTACTATTACTACTTACTACTAAAAATATTATTTTGCTTATTTGCTTTAAACTGATACTCTACAAACTGCCTCGGGAAAATTCATTTTTTGTTAGGTTAGATTGACCTAGGTTCAAATTTAATGTAAATACACATTATATGATTCATACCACGCTCATTGATTTTTCTTCGCTTCATAAATAGATAGCCCCTGAAACAATTTATATAACTTATTTATTAATATAAATTTTATAACTTATTACTAGAATTAAAGTATTACTTTCATTTCACTAACTAAAACTGATTGATTAGGCAGTTAATAAATATTATCATTTTTTAAAACGAAATTCCATTAGATTTAAAGTAATTATTTTAACGAAAAAATCTATGGCCGCTATAATTTAGCCCCTTTATATTCCATATCCAAGACAACACAATATACAAGAACCTACGAGAGGTTGTGAGTTTACAGGTATTCTAGTTTTGTCGATAGCCATATCGGTTGTGATACAATTTTCATCACAATGAGTGTCCAATAATCTAAATACTTAATAGAAAAATTAAAATCACATGAACAAAATATAATTAAAAAATAAAGTAGTAAAAATTTCTACCAAAATATTGTTACCTCAATTAATAATCATTTCAACATTGATAAACAATCTTTTGTAAATATTAGTATGATGTAATAAAATTTAATAAATCCATATGAAAATACGTTTAAAAAACATCAATTAATTTTCGTGTTTTAATTCTGTTAATATCTTGTAATAATAAATGTATTTGCATACCAATATATGTGATTTTTTGTCGCCAAATATCCGGCAAACGTCCTTAAACAATACCCAAAAATCGGATGCTATTATATATATTTTTAAATAATATACTCGAAATTCCATTAAACGCTTGTCAGCAGTATGTGTTTCATTTGCTGAGACTTGCGTTTTGTTAATAAATATCTTGGACGAAATAATTTTATCAAGAAATCTTCTTCATTTATTGAAAAAGAAATGGATATTATATTTGTTTGCCACAGCGTTATGTTTGCTTAGTTGTTTACTGATGTACTTGCTGAAAATAAAGATTAAATCTTAACGTGCTTTCAAAGGCTTTTGAGATTGATAACAATATGCAGATAATCCATGAAGTAAATAATAATATTATTATTTTAGACGCGTTTCAATTCGTTCATTTTGATATTTACGTGGAGTATATGAATAGTAAGCTGTGTGGCCAAGAAGTTTATCGCTAGCCGATATGTTCATTATCACCAGATCATGCCCGCATTCTGTAAGTATGGCGACTATATAGACACACTGGGATCCAATCAGGTTGAAAAAAAAGGCGACTCAAAGACGGAAGGGACGGAAAACAGCATGAACAGCATCGTTACAACCTAATGTTCTGACACTTCACTGTCCCCATGAAACTTTATCATTGCCATCTGCCACAAGCTTGTTCCGTTGTTAATTAGGAATTTTGTATGTTTTCTACATAATCCAAACATTTCAGATTTGGTCTTCTTATTGTACTTTCCCCTTCTTTTCTATCAAAGAGAACAATCTTGGCTCTTTGGATATATCTTTAAGATACAGCCTGACCGATGGAGTCGCTTCAATTTGACATATCAGACGATTATGCATACAATTCGCCACCACCTTCTTCTACTACGTACCATCTCCACATACAATTTCAAATACCACTCGCAAGTTTCTCCATTTCGGAGTTATATAACATCTAAATTTACTGATTTACGTTATCTAAAGAATCTATTGATTTCGGACGTAAATAATGCAGTAACTCCGAGAACTGTCGCAGACCTCAATATATCGTAATTTTAAGCGTTTATTAGATGTCACGATTTTGCTACGATAAAGCAAACTTAAAAATCATCAGACGACGACGTCGATAAGAGATAATAACTTTATATATCGATAATACAATAGCCTGGTGTATTATGCCATATTTTAATTGATGGTTTTTTCAACCTTACGAATTTAAATAATCAGGACAAACCATACTATCAAACATTAAATAAAATCCTGATTAGTTGATACTCGTACATGCTAACAATGAATTTATTTCCATCGCTTTTTTATCTAAAAAAACATGCAATTTAAAGCTACATAAGCCGTACAAAAGGCTTGTTTTATAACGAAATCACGGTGAGGCTTCTACAAAGCTTAGTGAAATTGTTTGTTGGAGAGATATGAGGCATATACTCGTAGATGTTGAGAAATCGAGGTTAAAAGTGTTGCCAAATGACTACTTTAGATAACAAATAAAGTAGTCGACCAAATTAATATTTTTGTTATTTACTATATTTAATTAAATCCCAATGTAAGCATACGTGCTTCATATAGCAGCAGACATGACAACTAAACCATAACCACACTATACAAGTAAAGTAGTCGATCTACAAGCTCTTTCTATTAAAACAGCGATTTTTCGGTATCCATTCTGTTTTCTTCGCAGTAGACTTTTTTACCCATTCTGAAATGTCATATATTAAGATCAGTATATATAACTGGATGAAGAGCTCCCATTTATACTATCTTGAGCGAGATACTATATCTAATTGGCACACTGTTTCATTTTCTCTTCAATGTAAGAGACGGCGTGATAGCAACGTGTTGGCAATTAATACTCACCATTTATTTTCATTTGTTGTTAGGTTGATGGTAGAATTCAGTATTTGAATTTTTTCTTTCAATATTTACATATGCTATATTATGGTTATTCACCTGAAAAATGAAAATCAAAAAAATAATTGTAAATTGTAGAGTCGTAATACAATTTGTAATATTCAATAAACTATCGATACAACATCGAATAATAGTGTACCAACAATCAAAGACTTGCTTTAATCAAAAAATATGTACGAGAATATATTTTATTGTGTCGCGAGAAATAATTAACGTTCAGAAAAGGCTGCAAGTCTTGTATATCCCAAAATCAATGGTCTCTACTCATCTTAGGTCTAGCGCCTTCAAAATTTATGCATAATATTATTTAAAAAAAAAACTTCAAGTGCATTAGTAAAACTCATTTCCTTTTCAGTCATCCTCACTTCACTTTTCAGATTTGGTGACAGTTCGATTTCCGTAGAATACAAAACAAAAGAACGCATCGTTTTAATTTTATAAATTCAAAAATTTTACTTGTTGGGTTTTCTTATCACTCATTGTCAAGGCATAACTAATAAAACTATTAACGATACGAGAAATAAAGACTATTTAATGATTGTATGAAACGATTATTCTTTTCTGATATGGTGTTTTGTTTTCTTTTTCAGAATAATGAAATATGAAAAGCCAAGGCAGCCCTGATCGCGCTTTGAGTTGGTCGTCTTCCAATAATATCACACTTATCTCCGCGGAGTGAGGTGCGAGGCGGGAGGATGAGATGTGGCGGGAAACTTTGGGCCGCGCACGCGCACCGAGAATCATTCTCCCGCCAACTTTTGACGAAAGCGGACGCTCATTCAAACCATGGACCTCCGCGAACGCCAGTCGTCCCCCAACACGGTGGAAGACGTCAGCGCCACCAAGATACAGGCCGGGATTCGAGGCTACCTCGTCAGGAAGCAGCAGCGTCTCGCGAAGGAGGCGGCGACGAAGATACAAGCCGGTTTCCGCGGCTTCAAAGCGCGCAAAGAAATCAAAAACGCAAAGCAAACTACGTGAGAGTCGAGAGCCATGACAACAAACGCCTCGTCAATTGAACCGCGTTGTTTTCGTCGTATTATAATCATTCCGGACAGTGTGACGTTGATGGACTAAATGAAAATGTGTTTCCGTGTTTAATGATATTATTTAAAATGTGTCGTGAATTTTCCTTCGGGTGCGTCTTTGCATAGAAAGGTTAGCGTCGATTCCTCCGGCCGAGCAAGATGTTCCAGTAACAAAGTGATGCTGTTCATCGTTTGAATCTAAATTTAATCATAAAAGAACGGCAAACGTATCTTATTTGTGCCTTTGTCAAGCCTTTGTGCCTACGTGCATGAATCGTATCGACGATCATATAATATTATAATATAAATCTATATTGCCGCAAGTATGCTTTTACTACAATAGTAAGTGTCACGGAGGTATTTATTTAGTGATTCGTTCCGCATCACGTAAATCAAAATACCTCACATCATTTTAGCTATTCAAATATTTTGCATAATATTAATAAACTGTCTCTCTATCGTGCATAATCCATGTATTCACTTCTTCACATTATGAAAGTGTTTTAAAATTAAATACTGAATATTATAGTTCTGAAAATGACATGATCTAGGAATGAATGAAATATTGTAAAGTTTTATTAATGTTAAACTAGAGTTTAATAAAAAAGTATTTCCCTTTTCCAAATTCTATTTTTTATGCTGACCATTACCCATCAAACAAACTGATTAAATCCTGATTCGCCTACTGAAAATGTTGCTGAAAGATAGGATAAATCGTACAAATAAGGATTGCGGAAATATTTTTAAGATTAAGGAAAATTTAACGGTCGTCACTTGTTTATAAAAAAGTTACGTAATATCTCTACTTTATTCACAGATATAGTTTCTTATACAATTTATAAGCAAAACCCGAGGAGTGTTTGGCTTAATAAATGTATCGGCGACACCCAAAATCCTAACTTATTAAAACGTTAAACTTAAAAAACACTACATTTTTTTTAACTCTGCTAGAGACTAAAGAATTGACGTCTGATATATTTGTGCCTGGTAACATTTATACCATACCTGACGTAGATATTGCTCGTTTCTTACTCTCAATCATTCTTCAAGATGTATTTTAATGATTTCTCGGACTTCGTAGCCAATACCGATTCAGAAAATCTTGGTTCTTTTGGCTCTATGGTAAATACAAACCTGTATTTAAGTTTAAAACTTAACTACAATATATAAGAATCTTACATATGCTTACATTGATTTTCTATGACTAATGAATTACAAGTGGAAAACATGCCAGCGAGATACGTACTATCTTAATGAAACAATGCGGCTTGTACTGGTTGCCAAATGTAATAAATCATAAATTTTACTGACACATACGATGCCGGGCAGTTAACAAGCATTTCTCGTATCCGAATGAAGATTTAAAATTAAAATACTCAAGCACAACATTCAATTCAAGATAGTTGATAATATGTGGAATTGATCTATGAAATAATATTACATACTATTGATATATATATCATTAAAATAAATGCGTAGACTATCACAGCATTAGTTATACTAAGCTGATATTATTTATGCATAAAATATCGCCCCTCGATTCACTGCGTGGGGTTTCACTGCATATGCCGCAAATACCTGAATACAGCCCTATACACATGACTCATGGACAGTGTAAAAAAAGCTTGGAAAGTATTAAAAAACATATATTTCTACCTACAAAATTAGGGCGAATGAAGTAAATATATTAATTTTCATTTTATTCCACTCGCAACTAAGTTTAGTACTTCTTCCTCAATAGCAAAAAAAAATATAATATCTAATCAAATCCGAATATTTTGCATGTATTATATATTTCCATAGACACCACAAAGTAATTGTTACTGAATTATGGACGTAAATTACGATAGATCGAAATATAAGATTAGAAAAATCAATTTGACTTTAAATTCAATCAAATACTTTCAATCGATACCATTAATCATCTTTATCTAACACTGTCAAATTATGAAATAAAACAAGTGAGTAATTTTACTAGCCAAGTTTGTTTTTGTTTTAATCAATCTAAATGTCAAATCGATCATACAAATTAAAATTTTCCACCGTTATTTTCATGTTTTTTCTTGTTACACCAACTCAGCTTTTTTAGCCATTTCATTTAAATACTCAATTAATTTAATGAATGTCGATTATTTGTGTACTTTTTGTCGTTTATTGTATGTTTACCACGTTAAAAACATCGCTTATTATAATATTTAAGACGCTCACAACATCACATAAAAATACTTAAGTCTAACAAAATATATTAAACATGAAACAAAAACAAACAAAAATTGGGAAATACAGAAAAATTTTAAGTATCTAAGAATGTTTGCCGTATTGTGGATCCTAATCCAGAAATATATAAAACAACATCGGCTTAAACTCACTCTCAGTTAGCTGTAGCTTTTTTAGCACCTAAAACCATTTCATCAAACATAACTACTCTTCATCACTTCTATATGTTGGAGTATTAATTTCTGATTCCTCGGATTAGAGACAGGAACTGATATCCGAAACGATAAAAATCACATTAAACTCATCATCTCGACGTTGTACATCTTACACAAATAATATATTTACTGGTTATTTTAATTCTGTAAGTTTTTTCCATATTATAAAAATATACATGACATTTTAATCCGATAAACTTATTTATTTATTACAACTATTACAATAAATCCAAAAAAGCAAGAATGGATGTCCAATCTATTGAGAAATTGGCTGATCAATTGTAGTGAAAAAATCTGTTAAGACATGTCCTCACATTGCAGATCTCCATATATTCCATTTCTAGAATGGACATCTTATCTAGGCACATATTATGCTCCCCTCTCGGAGCGGACATGATAAAAAATATATAAGCAAAGCCCGATTCATATTGGCTACTTATTAAGCAGCTTGTATGAGCATCATGTTAACCCAATTCCTGTTTTAGCTATCAAAAGCATGTCAACTTAATATTAGTGTAAACGAAATATAATTAGCGCTATTTCAAGCGAAGAACTGCTAGAATTTGAATTCGGTCGTCAGCCATTCTAATTTGTTTGCTGCTTAAATTATTCAATTAAGGACTACACGAATAGCTTTTTTTCAGTAAACAAATATATATATTGCTTAAAAAATGTGCTACTAAGTATTGTAAGGAGAACTCAATGAACAAAATATGAATATACAGAAGTACAATTTATGTGAAATATCCATTACAACTGTCATTGGTTAAAATTAGTGATAAAACAGTTAGCTGATTTAAATTTTACTTGTTTGTATTGCTAATTTCAATAGAACGCCATGTAGATAAAACATTATTTGACACAATGCAAAAGCGCTTGTGTTGTTTAAATTGAAATGTTCATATAATCAAGCCCCGTTATTTAGCATCATCAATTTTACGCTAGTAAAAAGAATTGTGGATTTGTACAATGATATAAAAATTGCATCTAGTATTAGTAGATACATATTTGATAGTTTATAACTCTATAACAATAACATAATTGTCAATAGATTGTGTTATGTTGTGTGGTCCTATTTCATATTTTTCAATAGTCATGTATGATTTATAATATTAGTTGTATTATATCTGAGACTTATGTCATGAGTCTGGTGAGTATTAAGTTTTAATATTCCAAACATTTTGAAGTTTTGTATCATAGAGTTGATTAGCTTTTTCAGCACGTCTGAAATTATTTTCACCGACTTCGTATGCGACATGTAATCAAAATATCACTATCAATTAACATTACTTTGGGTGACATAATTGAACAGCAAGTCATCGATAGATTCTGTAGGCCACATAAACTTCGAATGGGATCACTAAATCAATATACGTTTGAAGCGAGCAGTGGTGTTGCTATCGAGGAGCGGTTGGAGCAGTTGCTCCAGGCGCACAATAGATAGGAAGGGAGAGGGGGGGGAATTATTATCGGGACGCAAGAGCTAAACAATGAGTAACCGCAGGGGGCGCAGCGATCTTGTTGATGTAAATTAAAGATGTAGATTTAAGCAGAAAGAGAATACTTAGAAACTGATATTCGCAAACAAGAAAGCGATTCGTTCCCTAAAATACACATTAAAATTGATTTAAAAAACCCCAGTAAGTGTTCTGCCTTTTTAGTTATTTTTAAACTTTCCACTGCGATAAAAGAAACAATAGTGACTTCTTGTGCAATTTTGCTGTAACATACTGTAACTACACACGTACGTTTTCATATTCGCTTGCAAAATAAATTTTGGCGAGCATCACTGATTTGAAAATGTAAAAAGGTAACTCAATTTATTATTAATGTAAACATATACATACATTTTAATTTAGCTCTTGGCATTTATGATAATTAAACTTCTTTGACAACAGCAGCCAAAAACATTAAATTATAATTTGCAAAGAAAATAACATTTTTTCTCATTATCCTGAAATATCAATATATAATATAATATTATACGCGCACTGAAATAACTGTTAGCTACGTTTACGTTAATAATAAAAGTTTAACACTATGAAAATATGCACTGTTCGTCTTGCCTAGTTGCTCGCGTTGTGTATTAATAATTTAACATATCCGGGCTCGAGTCCCGTTGGCTAGATGATAATGTAAATAGTTTTTTATCGAGTAATGTATGTATTTATTTATGCATCCGG
>JAGVSQ010005967.1:0-16983 GCA_022683975.1 Rhyacophila evoluta
TAATTCAGAATTTAAAATCAATTTCCATCAAGCACCATCAGTCGAAAATATTACATACTTGCTTGACTAAATAAGTTTCCAGTTTTTTTCAATCTGGCCATACAAATCTTGGGTAATTTGTTTTTACTCCCGGGATATTCCTATCGAATAAATTGGTTTGCTTCTCGATATGAGAGCTCCGAGATAAGCCTGATTAAGACTAGGTGTAAGAACGGGATGGGTCGATGGAGGGCACATTTGTTAGTATATTATAAATGGAGATCAATAATTCCTTAATCACATTTGACTAACTAAATCATGAATGATAGAAGTCCATAAAAGTGATCAAATAAAAGTGTAAATGTAAGTCTGTAAAAGTTTACTAATTACCAAGTATGCCTCCAACAGAAATGTATTATCCATGTATGTAATTTGATCTGAATTGATACATCATATTTATCTGAGACACATGCTTATATTTTAAGTAACAATAGAAAAACCGCGATTCGTGAGTCTCATTATTTTTTTTCAATAGGTGGCAAAAAGTTTTCAACATGCGTGAAAAGCTTTTTTAATCATGAAAAATCTCCATTTTGACCGAGATTAAGCTCTGCCAAGATTTATACGATTTATTAGACAAGGCCAAAATATAATATGACTTATATAACTTGTGGAAAGAAAACAGATCACTTTTCATCACAGATTTTTTTCTATTCTATTTTTCTTCGAACACCATTACGAAAACATTGGAAATTACATTGACATTAACGCTTAATATTCCTTATAATTTTTTCCTCTCCTTTTTTTTGTATACCATATTCGTGTGATTTTTATATTCGTGTCTCCTTAGCGTGTTCGCTTCAGAGGTGGAAACTGTTGGTTACATTTCCACAGTTGTTGATTTTTTTTAAATTCAAAGATGTAAGACTGATTGTCCAATGGACTAACAATCAAGTCTCGTGAACATACGTCTTGAAAATAGGCTGATCCATATACTTAGTAGCCATTTTCTTAATGTTGAGGGCCATATGCTTCACTCCGGGAGTGGACACAGTAAAACAATAGCCCTTTATACTCCTCTCAATTTTATACTCTTTCTTATTTTTTGTATATTTTTATAATAAACTATGCCATTGAATGGTTGAAAAATTTGTATTTCATTTAAGTTCTACACATGATCAAATCTTGTTGGCACAAACAACATTATTTTGTGGTATCTTTGCCTTTATCCAACGATAAAATTATTATTTTTTCATGCTGCTAAATCTCTTTGAAAGAAGCTTTTTCGGTCAAAAACTATTTGTTGAAATAAATTACAATACATACAAAGGTTTCTTATTAAATATTCTTTTCCGTCAGTCAACGCTTGATTATTTATTACATTTAATTTTAATTCTGAAGGTGAATGAATTAATAATGTTGATAACTATGTTGGCCTAACGTTTTTATTCAATGGCTGATTTATCTGTACAGTTTGGCTTTACAATTGGAGGGGGCTCCAAATTGTCGAGTACTGTACCTCAAAAAGTCCGGACTAGAAGGAGAAATTACAAAGATAGCGTGAGGCCTAAAAAACACTAAAAACCATGATATTTTGGGATAGTACGAAAGTAGAAAATTTTAAGTAACGTGTGACCTAAAAGAACGAGAAATCACCAAATTCTGAACGAAAGTAAATTTTCAAGTAGAGTGAGATCTAAAAAAGGATTACGCCTGGGGCATAGAGGCCTCATAGTTGAATTGCGCCTAGGGCCTCTGAAGTGTTAAATCCGCCACTGTCAGTCAAAACTATAATTAAAATTGTTCAACACTGTCTCATATTTGAAACAACGTAATCTATATTCTTTTTCATAAAATTATATTATATTCGTGATGCGTTAAACTAATGTATAAATGAACTAAAATATAAATTCTGTCTAATTTATGTAAAAAATATATTCTTTAAGTTTAATAAGCTTAATAAAAGACATAATTTGTCAGAAGTAGTTAAATAATAGTGGTAGATAGTTAAAATACTTTAATTTTATAATAATAAAGAGAAATGCTTAGAATTCTACCACCATTCTACAATAATAATTTTGAATATTAATAAAGTACTCTTTAATATAATGAGTCTCATAAATAACAAAACATTTTAATGAAAAAAAACTTTGATTTAAATTTTATCTTTGTATGAATACTTTTGATTTATGAGTCACTGCTTGGGATCATAAATAAAATTTTCTGACAACTGGATCCGTCCAACATGATTTTAATGGAATTGGAATTATTAAATAAATGCGCCAAATTATGGAATTGTTTGTCGTCACCGGAGCATTTTAAGCGAATGGATTAGCGAATAAAAAATAACGTGTCCATCAAAATTAAAATGTTTTTAATTGTAGTATCTATTGTTATTATTTATAATTTGGAGTTCTGTATTATACAATTATAATAATATAGCCTTGAGATTTTTATATTGCATAATATGCTATAACGGATATTCGGCGTATATAATTCTAAAAACAATGTAAATAATTTATATTAGCACGCTTATTTTTTATGTGTAACAGATAATGCAGAAACTACTAGTAATTCATTTACTACCATATGAAATATAATTAGTTGATTATTGTAGACTATTTGGCGTTTTGTCTATGTTTTGTGAAGTTCGTTCATAATGGCGCGCCATTACGAGATTCATCTGTCGGTTGGACTCTGAACTAAAATCTACCTTAGCAAAATTTCACCGAACGCATCTAACTTCACATCGTATCAAAAGTCAGTGTAGTTGTGCGCGCGCTTGTCGTGTGGTCTTTTATCCTAGAGCTCCAAAAACGAATTGAATAACAACAATAACATAATTAACATCATATTAATCAACAAACGAGTTGCGTTTAGGATACAAAATACGAAAATAATCATATTATTCATTTAATTACACGGCCGTTGCTGATAAACTAGCTAATATTGTGACAGATGTGTGATAGTGACATATTGTTATGAAAATACCCACCACGAAAAAAAAAATTGTGATTGTTGCAGTGAATTTGTGCATTCAATTTGATCATATTTTTTATGTTGGGTTCAATGAAAGTGATGCACAGTTATAAATGTGTGCATTGATTACGGAAAAGTTACTATGTCGTGTCATTTTGTTGCTAAATGAATAAAGATGAGGATTAAAAAATTGTATAAAGATCTACATAATGGTAAGTGTCATATTAATTTTAATCAAAACAAATGAAATTCTATTTTTACCCTCCTTCTATTTTCTAACAAGCAACTATACTGATACTGATTTTATTTAAAATTACTATTGAACACTGACAATTGTGGGAATGACTATGACAAATATTATACATGTTAAATATATTAGTCACATTTTGGCATTCGAGTGTTTGAAACCTCGAATTTGGTTCACATGAATTAGTTCAAGCGTGTCCAAATACGAAATGATGATTAATTGAAATCATGTTGCACTATTTAACACAATTAAAATGTATTGATTAAAAGTATCAATTGAATTTATGATCTATCTAAAGGATGAAGGCAATCAAAAATGCACATAGTTCAACCAATTTCGTTGTAACATTATTTTAAGCATTACGAATGTGGGGCATATGGATCACCATTATTTAGTGGACTATCTAGGGATATTTTATATTAATTGTAAGGGTAATTTGACGTTCTATTTGTTATCGGTGTGTTGTTTTTAAATATACATTAAAACATGTTGATTTTTATCGAATGAATGAATCGTAAACTGTACAACGTTTCTGAACTAATTAGCAATTGCACGAATCAGCGCTTTGTACAAGTTTCTAATGCAATATTTCATGACGTTGCCAAATTTGTTTAATTTAAGTCTTTTTGTCAACTGATATTTCGTTCGCCGATAAATGTAACAAGCTGTATTATTTTTTGGCATCTGGGAAAAGTCCTAACGAAATCGATAGATTGACAATACATATTTACAATGTCACGGATTAGAATTCCCACATACAATGTTTTTTTAAAGGCCGATTACTTCGATATAGCAGCTCTCGCCAAAATATCGGAATTGCTTTCCCTTCATTTATTCACTACGTCTACTCGTATTAGGGCTATTACCGTGGTGCGCCGATCGTGAAGCGCTCATTAAAGCGGCAGGAATAATGTCTTCATAAAAGTTCCATAATAGTTTGGACGGCGTGCACTAGAATGTCCACGGTCACTATTGCTTTTGAGCCAAATGAAAACAATAGATACCTATTGTATACGAGAACTACCGATAATTGTTTGTGCACCACATCCAAGGATGCGTTGCTCATTAGTGTGACTGGAACGTTCGATCGTATGGAAAATGGGATGCGTATTCAACTAACAACTGCGCACATGGTTGTGGTCGATGGTTTTAAAACCAAAGATAAGACAGAGTATCGGTAAATTACAACTTGAGTGTCGCATATAGTCAAAAGGGATCTACGAGTTCTTAGTTTCATCAATTGGTCCAATAAAATGGCTAATAGTCATGCTTAAAGAGAAAAAAACGCTGAAAATGAGCACTAAGCCAATTTGAACGAACACGTTATCCATATACTCGTCCATTAGATAATACTCTGAAACCAATGAAGATTTTTTGTTACAATTTCGTCTCTATCAGTTATTTTATTGATTTTAAGCTTTGGTTTAAGTCTGTGTATTTGATATCAGAATACGAAATATGCGTATGTATCATAACGTTATATATTATATCTATATAATTATAATGTTTGGTTTAATTGTTTACTGCATTTCTTTTCCAGAAAATATATTAATCGTATTTTCTTCCGTATTACAAGTAATTATTTTCAAAATGAAAACAAAATTTCTCTGCGTCTTGGAATATTAATTATAATAATAATAGCCATTGTTACGCGTGTTATTTATTTATTTACATTTTCTAATTTTCTCTTGGGCATAATGGTCAGCCAGTGGGTACTCACCGGACTTCGCAATATGTTCCGCAAATTTAACGGAGATAGAAAGTGTTTCTAAATCAGCTGACGCATTAAGATACTACTAGTTATAGTGAACTCTCAGTTAGCAAGAATACAACGGTGAAAAGATTCTGTTGATTTTCTACTGAATCCAACTTATTTGAATATACAATGGATTGTGGAGATGCAAGTTGTAGTATTGGCGATAGAAAAATTCATTTTATAATATGTATAGTCGTTGAATATTGCGTGACAATTCCATAGGTTATAACTATTGTTGTTAGTTATTATAATCGAATTATAATTATATTTGTCCGGCGCCATTTAATACACACTTATCTAAGTGAGAGTAGTGAACCAATTATGTTCACATTATTCTAAAGATAAATTTGAATGGTTATATATTATATTATTTTTTCTACCTATGCAAGAAATTCCAAGTCCTGTTATTTAAAACGTTTAATACAAATAAGTGTCTTATAGTATGTAACCGTATAGGAAACTTATTAAACTGTACAGCTGTAATTCGCGGTTCGATTCCACATCTGTTGGATCTACAAACGTCCGAAAGACCAAGAATGGATGACCATTAGGTCGACCAATTGTCTGGGACCAATCCTCAAGATAAATAATTTGATTTGTGTAGATCCTTATGCTCCACTTTCAGATCGGACATGGTAAAAAAATAATATAATCAAAATAATTAATTCAACTGCCATCAAATAAACATGTTCATTATTATTTTCTTTTTTATTTTAAGACTTATCGGTTTATTGATATTTTTTTTTCATTTTACCATCATTTTGAAAGTCGATATGATCAAACAACCAATGGGGAGATCGCATTGTGCTCAACTGATTCTCATGTTTTATATACGATAGAAAATAGTGGGGCAAATCAACTGACGTAATTCTCATGTCAAAATACGTTATCAAAGTTCTCTCCCTAAATTTCAAATCGGACGTAGAAAGGAAAAAGGACACAACCCTCCATTAAAAAAATACAGTATTTTTCGATAATCAAAATGTTTGCAACTTAATACACGTTCTGACAAACGGATTTAAGCTGAAATGCCGAATGTCTAAACGTAGCTTTTAACTTTGAAAAAAGGATGGCCTGTGAAATTAGCGACTAGAAAAAAGGTATTCCACCACGTCGATTTTATTGGTTTTTCTTAAATAACTTATTGAATTAATATCATAATGAGTAAATAAAACACTAGTTCAAGTCTTCACACACTTTCAGGTTGTGCTTATTTAATGTTTTGAGTTTGCTCCAAGAACAATAAATAAATGTTCTTTCTGCCTCGTGTTAAATTTTTTCCGCGTGGTGTACGTCATTTTCTCTTTACAGTCAATATAAAACATACTCGTAGTTTAATTTTGTATCACTAGATACTTTAGTTAACTTTTTTTTACAGGCCATAACTTATCACACACAACAAGTCTTTTGGTGCTCGTTTTAGGTCTAGTTCCACTATTAAGTACTCATAAGGGTTTTGGAAGGGTCTCATGAAACCATAGGAAAAATCCACCCTACAATAAAATAATTCGATCCGAAGGGAAAATGCTTGCATCAGTGTTACTTCCTGCGGAATGGTGTACTTAAGTTGTTATGACGTGACAGATATTCGTGAAAATGGTCTCAAATGTTATTTACCCCGAACAACCCCCTTGATATACTATTTTGAGAGTTGCTTATGGGCACGTTTACTTTTAGTAAATTAATCCAGGATTTTTTCCATCAAACGTATTTGTTCAGGTGCTTCTTGTACATTTGACTCGCAAATTGATTGGGTTGGGATTTGAATTAACCGCGGTAAAAATTCATGAATGACATCTATTATTATGATTACACATTTTGTCATTATACCATCGCACACTACGTAAGATGTAACTATAATAAAATGTGCTAAGTTATACGCAATTTTTGTATTTACACATTTTCTATGCGCTGAAGTTAAAAAAGAATGTTATGCTTATAGGCATAACGTAGTTTTTTTTTATTAGTCGTGAGATTATTTTCCATTTCGATTATTTATTAAACGATCGATATTGATATTCTGTCGTGCTGGAAGTTGTTATAGTCATTCAAATATTTGTATTTTTGCATGTGATTTTGAACAGTTTTATTGTACAAAAAGTATAGACAACCGTGTGTGTTTAATTTAGATCTGTCTCGATAACCAGTTCAAAACACTAAATATAGCAAAAAGGCGTCCGTTTCCTCTCCTGAAATTTGTATGAGCTTGCTTAATGTGTGCGTTATGTTACTATACGTCATAATATTTTGGAAATTAATTAAGGCACACGCATGTTTATTTTTAACCGTTTTTAGTATAAATCATAACCATTTTCTCACGAACGTTCAGTGACTGAATGTTTTCCGAAATATTTTTAAACGTGTGAATATGGCAGCGGTGAAATTCAGCGACAAGGATTTTCGGAGATTCTTACTGTCGTGTGCTCCATTTTAAAAGAAGACATATAAGGAGTATGCCTATTTATCATTGAAGGTGCGACTGAAATTTTAAGTAACATTTACCACCGATGGAAATACTACGCACTAAGAAATCGATGTCAATGTATTTACAACAATACTAATCCTTCTGATCGACACACTTATTAATTTTGGGCATTTGAACGTGCTTAGATTTTAGAAGTGAAATCATACACGGAAATATATGGTTAAAATTATTTGTAATATGTATCATCAATTTACGACGCCACAAAGTTTTCTTGCCGCAATAATCAATCAGTATCGACCGAGGACATAGGACGGAAAATAATTTTTAATTTAAAAATAATTGAATGATATGTATATGTAATTGATCTATATTTGCGACTTCAATTTCTATTGTATATAACTGTAGGCTATGTCTATAAACCCACAGAATATCTACACGAATTCAATCACACTATACTAAGAGTGACCACATTTGTTATTCAGTGAATGGTAAAGGTGTTCTCATCTCTGTCTAGTACCAATAAGTATATTACACATTTTGTGCAATGTCTGAATCTCATTTACTAGTATATGATATGTAATCATATAAAGTATAATCATTAAACCTTAAGAAATTGTCATACAATCTATTCAACAGAGAGACTGAAACATTAAAACTCGATTATTTCAAAACTCACTTTTTCACTTTAACGTCTTTTACCAGTAATACGACGATAAATTCTATGAAAGATATTAGGGCATTATTTCTAGTAAAACTTGCGAACCTCATACTTCTTTATATTTAGGCCACAGTATACATTTGAAAAAACTACTTATAGATATGGCGGGTATGGTATTAGTTAAAGTAATTATGCTCCTGATTCTTATTTTAACTCTCTCACAGCTGAATTAAATATTTCTTTGACAAGTAATTCTCAAAATAACTACCATTCTCGATTATGGTAGTAAGTTGAAAATAACAAAGAAGAGGAATACAGCATTGAACGTTTAATGATATAAAATATACATACAAACTTCCGTTAATCTTCGTTAATTATTGTAATATTTAGTTTACATTGTGCATCCCTTGTCGAAACTGTCAGATTTTAACATTTTCATACTCATCGCGTGAATTACTAGGCATTTTGAGGGTTAAGATCTTTGTATTCTATATTCGCGTTGGTGACGAATCTTTCTTGCGTAATCTGCTCCATGCCCAATTTAAGAATGACTTGTGAGACAAAATTTTTGGCATCTCAATATTTAAGTATGTTCAACGTCGCTGTGTGGTCCCCTGTCATTTGAAATGATACTTTAAGCAATTCATAGAAAATATCATTAGCTGTAATTAAACTCGTCAACTTCCTATTGTCTTATGACAAATTTGTTTGATTTATCTGCGACAATGATACACACAATAATTTTGTATTATGTAACATAGGTGATTATTATTTACATTTTTTGTGTCCCACGTAAGTATAGCGAAGATTGCAGATGATGACTCAGGTAGACATCAAGATTGTAATGGGACGCTGCTAGATGACGGTCTTCCTAATCTGGTTCCAAAAAATAGTTTTTTTTACTCAAGTAATAATTGTAAACATTGAATTTATTTTCCTGTCTTCTATAGTATATCATTGAGTCGTATCACTGACTCATGGTCACTTGATTAGCTACTACTATATTAGTTACTATACATTACTTATTGATTTTTTCGATCTAAAATCATTGGGCCCGCTTGCCGTTAGAACTAGAAACTAATGATGCGGATCTTGTCTGCTTAATAGAATTATTAATACACGCCATATATTACTCGTAAATGATAGTTTAATCTATTGTATGGAATGTGTTTTAGAGTGATATTTATATTATTATGCAAGTGCATTTTTTCTATCGCTAAACCATATACAACCTTCAACAAATAATGTGTTAGTATACACATAATGTATACCGGTAGCGTAGTTGGTATCGTGCGCGCCTAGCAATCCAGGAAATGCGGGCTCGATTCCTCATCTGTCGGATTTTAAAAATCCAACAATACAGGACCCATTGGGTTGAGTAATTGTCTGACAAACAATCCTCGTGAAAAATAATTTGCCAAGACGTCTTCACATTGCAGAGATTCATATACTCCACTTTTGGAGTGGATATCTTCACACTGTGTAGATCTATATGCTTTATTTTGAGAGCGAACATGGTATAAAAAGAAGAAGATACACATAATATAAAAAAGTAAGACAAATATATCAAATACAAAAGTTTGTATACAAAAGGTCAACCAGCTCTGACATACACGTCTAGAAGTGTTGATATAAATAGCATTGTCCAATTTAATTAAGAGATTTCACGAGAAAATACAAAAAAATTCTCTATTTAATACCATAAAGAATTACAGTACTTAAATAGTATACCTAAAAATATATAGTCTTTTTCATATTGAAACCGTAAATAAATGCGGTTAATACGTCTATTGTTTTATGTTATTACATCTAAGCTGAACAGATGACACGTGACAATTCCTCAGTAGGCTATATACGTTATTATTGTGCGTGACAAAAAAAATGAATACTTGGCCAGAATAACTCTTCTTGAAGAGACAATATGACAATAGTCACGCAATGTGTTCGCGCGGAGGGGTTCGTTCGCAGGGAGAGGGATGAAAAATACCGTGAGTCATCAACCCTCTCTCCCTCTCAGCTAGGCCTCGCTGACTAACTGCTTGCCTCCCTGGTTTCCTCCCCCGGAGGCATTTCGCTTTGCGGCGTTTTTTGAGATTTTATACTTGACACACAGTTAAGGAACTACGATCTGTTCTTTGACCTGACACGTGAAGTTTTTTTTATTTATTAATTTGATAAGGTCCACGTGAAAGTTTTATTTGTGTGTTTTGTGTGATAAATTTGTGTGTGGTGTATTATTAATGTCCGACTTCTGTCAACCATTACAAATACGATTTGAAGCGCCAAACTTTTGGATTAAACGAATAATTGCAGGTATGTTGTATATTTCACAATATCAGTATGTATAGTAGAATTTATTGAGCTCCATAACGACTATATCGTCGCCAATATTGATGTTTTGATTTAAGTCACTTTGTAAAGTAAAGTTTTATTTTTTTGCCGTCTGTTGTATTATTGACACATTTTTGCATTACCTCATAATTTAAGCACGTCTTATAAACGTATGTGCTAGTGCTAAAGTGTATACATAATACAAGATATTTAAAAAAAATAAAACTACACTTTACAAAGTGACTTAACACTTAACCTGCGGGATACTTTTGGCAAATTCGCAAAATGCGCTTGAGGTTTGCAAAAATCACTACTAAAAATTCTATGCAGAACCAATTTATCAACATCTCGGTATAATATTATTGCCACAGCTTATATAATTATCACTTAAAACTAATATATTGCTAATTTTTAATGTTTGAGAAAAAATGTGAGACAATCCTCATCGGCATTAATAAATTCATTTAAAACTTACAAATGTATTGAAAATGTTTCACCGGAACGGAAAAAAAAGTATACTAAACCAAGAAAGACGATTTCGGTCCAAAATGATAAGCTAGGATAGAATATGCTTACCACACTTGTAAATTGGTATGAGGAGTGACGGCATTTACGAAGTATAGAGCGAGAAAGTTTTCTCGTTTTCTTATATAAATGTAGTAAGAGTATTTGACTACAGTTGGCTGTCAAAATATTTAAAATATGAGGTACGGAACGTTCCGAGTCTGGCAGATAACCGCTGGAGTACACAATCACGTAATATTACGGGTCCCGCAGGCCAAGTGCTAAACCAAAAAATCAAGATACGTGTTCCTTTTCAATTTTTTTTTTGTATTAGTAAAATTAAACCTGATAATTTTGGATGATCCAACTCAAGTGATTATGTATATATATATTTAAAACTTTAAATATATGTGATATTGTCTGGTACCTTCCTTTTAATCGCATTTTTTTTCAATTTTTCTTTTATATTCACTCATGAATATATGAAATTTCTTAATATTTTTATATATCAACTGTGGAAAAGAAAACGGACGTAACCCTCAATTTTTCAAAATAACTTTTATTCGATAATTAGAATGTATACAGATTAATACACGTTCTACCAAAAGAATATAAACGGAAAATGGCGAATTAGTGTCAAAATAAACTTCTGAGCTTGAAAAAAGAATGGACTCTGAAATCAAGCATCAGGAAAACTAGCTTCCACCTAATCAATGTTACTGATTTTTCTTAAGTAACCTATTAGATTAATATTATTTTGGGTAAATAAAATACCTGTTATAGTTTTCATGTACTTCAAGGTTGTGGCTGTTTAGCTTGGCTTTGGCTTGAAATCGTTAAATAAACATTGTTTGTACCTCTTGTAGAATTTTTTGCATGTGGGCTACGTCCTTTTTCCTTTCCACAGTAAATATAATTATATTTTTATCACACGTATTTAGTAAGAATCTGAGAATTACCAAAATATCTATGCGTGATACATGGAGATTCGAAATGTTTTCGTGGCATATTGTTATTTTTTCTTCTGGAATTAGTGAAATATCAATCAACACTCTTCTTATGGAAAATATAAATGTGAAGACAAAAACTAATGACACAGCGACTGACTAATCGCTAACGAGCTTATTTGGCATTCAGAACTCGTGCTGTTTCAGCTGCCCTTCGTTTTAAACCTAACCCCCCTCAGATAAAACTTGACGCCCCTCCACTGAAGATGTAATCGAAATGCTCCTACCGCCCGTAAAATATGAGAAATGTCATCGTTACAAGCGGTGGCCATGGCTAGGTATTTTCACCGTGATAAATCACCCCCGCCTTTTCTGTGGCCCTAATATTTCCACGCCAAACTTAGTTTTCCTTCATGGTGAAAGGTCTCTCCCCAACTGGGTTATTGTATATTAATATCATTACTCTTGATAATTCATCACTAAATTGGATTCTTCACTACACAAGTCTTCATACTTCACATTATTGCATTCCTAAAGGCATAGGAAATGTAAAGAAAATTAGAAATATGATAAAAAGCTTCCATTTCTTCTTTTACATTGAAGAATATAAGATTTTCACTTACTTATAATAATTTGGAAATGATATAGGCACACGTAAGCTTTATTTGTTTTCAATCGTAGCCTAGATATGCTGCCATCAATTTCTAAGGCCGCGGGCACGATAGATGTCGCGGCGACAAAACCACGGAAACAGAGATGCAAAATAGCTATAAATACGTAAGCGAGCGAGTGAGCGAATGTTGTGACTGACGCGGTCCTAACATGCTCACTTGCTCACTCATTTATTTATAGCTATTTTGCATCTTTGCTACGGCCGCTTTGATGCGGTTGCTCTCCTATCCTCTCCGCGGCCTAATACGAAAAACCTTGCGTAATTTAAAAAATGTTGCTTTTATTTTTCTCTGTACGTGATATTTCATTAAATAGCCAGATGCAAAACTATCACTGTTATCATTCCTGGCTACTTTCACAAATGAAAATATACCGGTGTGTAGCACTCAAATGGTTAATATTAATCGTATATCTTTCCTACAGGCGTTTATCATGCTGTTGGCGTTCGGAGAGTCAGAATACTTGATGAAGCGCCATATTTCGTAATACGTATCTTTCCTATAAGTAATGTATTACTTTCAGTTTTTAATAAAAACTCTGCGATTGATGCCTATCATTTGCGAACTTTTTATTTGAAAACTATTTTTTTTTTTTGCGATTTGAATCGAACTGCCTGGAAAAAGTATTTACTTAAGCATTTGTTCGCGCGAGAATAAAAATGGCTTTCCATTTGTTTGGCAACGAAAAAAAATTGTACCTTCAAAAACCGTACCCCAGCCGATCTATCAAACGCCTGATAACCATATATTATTGAAGTGGAAAATGTTCCATGTATGCCACATTCTTCATATATTATAAAAGCAATATGTTTCTAAAATTTTAATCAAAAAAAGTTAGCTCAATCATAGTTGCTAAAACTGCGAGTATAATATTAAATTTCATAGAAATAAAATTTAAAACAGTATTTTCAGGTCTTTTTTTTACTGTGCTTTTGAAACTATTTCAAATTTTTTATTTTTCACGGATTTATCAATGTCTGCTAACAACTACTTCGTGTACAAGCAGCAAAAATCCGAAATATGAATCTTACAACGATCAGTATGGATTTTATAAATTTTCATTTTTCATTTAACATCCATCAGTCGATAGTATTAACTGTGTAAACATTTTTTGACCCATGACGCTCAGTAAGTGGAGCGTATTGATCTACACACTGTACAGATGTCTGATCTGAAAGTAGAGTATATGGATCTCTGCAGTGTGAAGACATGTCTTGACAAATTATATGTCACTGGAATTGGTTGTCAATTGCTTAACACAATGGGTATCTAATCTTGCATTTCCGGATTTTTAAAAAACATCTGACAGCTGTCGGAATCAAACTCACATTCTCCGAATTGGGCACAGTTTTTGGCACTATTATGCTACTACGTAAACTATTATGTTTTTAAACTCGTGACGAGAATTGCTAATAGTTTCAATTATTATTGATAGGTGAATGTATTATTTTAAACGTTGTATCTTCCTTATTGATTTTGAGCGATACGCAAAGATGCCAGACGACTGACTATCTTTGCTTAAATTTCTCGTTCACAATCAACGATATATCGGTTTTGATCATTCAAATGGTCAACCGCTACTCTTAACCTCCACTGGTTTGCTTCTCGTCTGATTAAAACTGAAGAAGCAATTTGTTGTAATAAAAAAAACATTTTGCCAATTACACAGTTTCGAGTCTTGTAGTGAATAGCTGTTTCAAACTGTATATTGTGTCTGAATCTCTACACTAAATAAGTTTTACATTGTGTGAATATTTTGGCATTTCTCTGTCTTCTTGAATTGAATGAAATTCAATATCTGCTTTATCACATGGTACTAAATCTACAACGCTATTATTTATTTGCTGGTACTAAATGAAATCGGATAATTCCTGTCAAACTCTCAGACAATAAGTCAGTATACCTAACCCCATTTCGATTTCGTAATGATTTATCTGCCAATACTCGCTCTCGTTTATGCTGCTTGCTTACTGTGGTGTCATAAATCGAAATTTCTTTTGTCTCCATCAATTTATCTCAATTAAACTTCACTTAAGCATTTCTTGCAAGTATCCATAGCTACTTAATTTTAATTGGATTGTGATATAGTATTATTCTTCATTTCGAAACATTTTTGTATTACTTAATATAAACACGTGTCCATCTACATAGTAGGCATTCCATTCAATTATCTAGCTAACCGCTCAAAATATTGAACATCCAGGACATAAAAACATTTTGACTTTCTATTATAATTATATTACTAAGGAACTAATGGCATTGTTCATTATGTAACAACCATTTTGCTGTAAAATATCACCAAGTATTTTAATTTTAACTCCGCAATTTATTAAGAGAATATTATTTATATTGCAGTGTTAGATTATGCTTACTATAATTCGATAACTGCTCAGAAGTTTAAAATGTATTGCCATTCTTTATGTACACTTGCTTGTGGATTTTATTAGTTTATTAGTCAGTCAGTCTGCATCAATCTACTGCTGAATAAAAGCCTCTTCTAAGCAATTCCATTCTCGTTTCTACACGTCGCCCTGCCACATACTTCCAAACCATATTTATTTATTCCTTAATTTAACTGACAAGTTTTTCACCGTATGATAATCATTGGATGACTATTTATCCAAGCGATTACGTATATGTTATCTCAAAGCTTGTTTTCAGAAAATTCGAATATCATTTTCAACGTTAAAGTATATCTACATACACATAAGTATGCTTGGTACTATGCTAATTAAATGTCGACGCTGTTAATTATTTTCCCTGTATATTGAGTTGAGTTGGCATTGGCTAATGTGGACCCATCATTATTTGATTACGTTAGCGAACTGTGAAATTACTGTAAGCATGATTATGCAATCAGAGGAAACTCGCCTACGATAAAAATGAACTCTGTACTCACAGATCTCTCGGTTACGAAATATATTTGTAAACAACGATACAATAATCAGTACAATTAATAGTTGCGATGTACTGCAGTTGAATTATGTGTGCAGTGCTAACTAAAAAAAAACTTACACAATATGTTATTGTGTGGGTACACTAATGACGGATTGTCTCAAGGGGCGAGCGTGATGATCTCGTCGCACATTTTTTTTGACAAATTAGGCGTCTTTAAATATTTGTATTTTTTTAAGTTCAGTACACTTGAGTGCGTGGCAAACTATGTTTTGGGTAATTTGTATTCACTCTAAATATTCCTTCCGAATAAAATAAATCGTTTCTCGATATCAGACCTCCGGAATGCGTCGGGTTAAGATCAGTTGTAAGGACGGGGCGGATGAATAGGCACGCTATTAGATGTCTCAATGGATCACCTCAAGGCTTCAGATCGCCAGGGATATCGATAGTCGTCAAATGCATTGAATAACTAGATGCTTTTTAAAATTTCATTTACTATTAAAATTATGTCAATATATGCATGGGTTTACCGTCCATAATACACAATTCACGCCATATATTTTTTGAAAGTATTTATACTTACATCTTTATCAACTTTTTCTCTCACAATACAAGGTTTGTTTTAAAAAAATTATGATAATTTTTACATTTTAAAACTTTATTTAACACGGGTTAATAACTATACAAAATAATAGTTTTGCAAGTGGCTATGGAAGTTGTATTCAAGTTCTCATAACAGTGAAAATAGAAGTTTAAAAATTGAAAATTGTTTTGAATATAAAATCAATTTACAACGAGCACTTTATCTTAATAGTGATTACCGCCGACTGTCACATTCTTCCTAGACACAACTAAAAATTAAGTATCTGTAGCTAACATGATCTCCAGTCTTATGAGTCCCAATAAGTGTCGTCAATTATACTAATTATTACTCCGTCCTGAACAGTAATATAAATATGTCTGAGGGCAAAATATTCTCTCGTATTTATGCGTAACCATTACTTACACTGAACTGTTTGCAAATGTTATTATTTAGGCTCTATTGTTCCATCGGAGTACAACGTGATGAGTATTGTTCAGATACGTATTTGTGTATTTATCAAAGCCTTCTTAAGTGGTGCTGTTTGTAGAGAGCCTTGGCCCATTCTTATGAAGTTATTACAGTGAAGATGGATACCCACGCTGAGTTTATTGTTTATATAATAACAGTTTATGTATAATTTATTATTATAATAAAATCCGAATACAGATTTTTGAATCTACTCTGTTTTTGTTCTCTGTGTATGGACTATATTAATTTCGTCTACCTTTTGTTATTAAGCATTATACTGGAATAATAACCAAAGTATTATAATAGTTTGTAATATTATATTTTCACAAATGGACCTACCAACTACTAAGTATGGTTTCATTAATCATAAGAAAAAAACATTTCGGCCAAGGAGAAAACGTACGTTATTTTTTATTATTATTATAATTTATTTCATTTTAACTATAACTTGATTTTTTCTTCTTCTTATAACATATCCACTCAGAAGGTAGAGCATATGGATATATACAGTGTGAAGATATCCACTCATAAAGTGGA
>JAGVSQ010005968.1:0-16983 GCA_022683975.1 Rhyacophila evoluta
CACATAAGCAAGTAGGAAATTCTATAAGACCAAGCTGACAGAGCTTGGAGGCAAAAACACCGTGACCGGTTTCTATTTGACTGTGTGGATTCGTATATTTTAAATGGTCGTGTATTATAATTTAAGACTTTGGCCTCGAGTACGATAGCAGAGCGACGGTGGCAAAGCGATTGCAACAGAAATGTAACGACGAGGTGTTTTCACGCTGTTGAACTTGCTCAATTGCTCATTCACCTATTTTTCATCTCTGTTTCCGTCGTTTTGCCACCATCGCTTTATCGCCACGGTATCTATCGTGCCCGCAGGCTTACTCTCATAAAACAGTGTACTGATTTGAAAGGTTTTCTTTTTAAATTATGTAGTATATACTGCTATATTTGAAAGATTGGACTAAAACACTTTATATCTATAAATTGCAATGGCATGTACTTAATAAAATTCACAAAATTTGCTAATATGTTGATACTATATTTGTGTTTATTGTTTTAAACAATTATGTCATTTTAAAAGACTTTGTTTCAAGTAATGCGTAGTTATTTCATTTTAATTAATGCGTAATCATTAAAATAATGATTCAAAAAATAAAACAGCGTAGAAACGGTTGAAGTTTATATGTTGATAAAGTTACGAGAAATAGCTTCACTGTAATGTTTAGGCGTGAAAAGGCAAAGAAATAATAAAAAATGCTTGAATAAACAACATTCGCCATTACAAAATTGGTAACAATGACAGCGTTTGCTGTTTATTTTGATAAGTAAGTTTATATATTTTTTTATAATTTCCGCTTCAGTACGCTGTCTGTATGTAAAATATTCTCGTCACAAGGGTGAGTGACGTAAGCCATTACGATTTCAAAAGGCCAACTTTGGTTTGCCAGTCTCTCAAAAAAGGGAGGAAAACGAACAGCTTTTTAAAAATAGAGCCTTATGAAAATGGCTGTCATTGATTGAAAGTATTGGTCGATAATTAAATGGATTTCAGTAAAAACTATTGACATTCTTGATTGAATTCAAATATTCTAAAACTAAATATAGTTCTCAAAAGTATTTAATAGTTTATATTACATTCTGTATTATTACAAGACTTATGATTAGTAATATGTATAACTTATGTGTAATAGTAAATATTAAATGTATTGTGTATTGCTGTTAACTTAATATAGAATAGAATTTTGATTTAAAGCTTTTTGTATGAAATTTAATTTACGACCAAAACATTCAAATATAATCGTGTCATAAAAGAGCTTAATTATTATGGCCAAAAATATCAATATTAACTATTTACAACTGTTTTCAATATGTTTTTATTAGTACTGTTCTATTAGTATTATAGTAGTTCTGTAAATCAATTGCAACTATTATATCTACAACTATTAAAAACTAGACAAAAAATCGATGTCTTTGCAATAATTTACATTGAACTTCAGTTCCTTATGTTACGTTCTAATTGATTCAGAACACTGCGTAAGCTGTCCTTTTATTTGATAACACAATTTGAAACTCTTCATAGTGACTTTGATTCAGCATATTAAAACAAATTGTTTATTATACGGAGTCTATTAAATAATGTTTAATTATCAATTGATTTTTCGTGAATATAATTTGATCAATTCGGTCTGTATTTTCCGATGAATAAATACAGTGAAAAAAGTGCAAAATGATAATAAGCTCGCATATGATAGGACGTAGACATCTACGCCATTTTCCTCTCACAAAGAGGTGGCGCTGTACATTTCTGACGTTTGGACTTAATGGAAAAGCCAGGGATGCGTTAAACTAGAAAAATAAATAGCGAGACCGGTTTCCGGTAAAGTCGAAGCATCCTTTACTTCAGGCGGGAAACGATGCGCTCGGTTAATATATATTTTATATATCTGGGAACTATGATTCTCATCTGATTTAAGAACCCTTAAATGTAATATTTCAAAATTGTGACATTCAATTTTGTATGTAACATACAAATTGTTTCATAATTTTGTTATATTGTGTGTTTTCGTCTGTAGATTTTCTGGCATCTAATTGGTGTAAATAACACGAAAAAAAAATATCACCGTAAACCACAACATTTGAATTTAAATTTATATTTATTAAAATTACTCAGTTTTTTAACTAAATTTTAAAAGGTTATTAATTAAAATTTCTTTATTGTTCTACTATTTAATTGCTTAAAAGCTACACCAAAAAAGAAAAAAGACAACTGGGTAGTTAAATTTACTCTAGTGAAAATTATATTACACTTCCTGTCTGTTTTTATGCAAAAGGCAAAATGTGAATTTTGAGACAAATTTTTAGATAAAAAATGTATACGCAAACGAGAAAAAGAACGTAAATTAGAATGTATTTAAATAAGTTATACTTTTGTTACAAGTAAATTTGTGTATTTATTTCAGCTTTTAATTTCATAGCCGCATATACATTTAACGTATTTTAAGTGTACTTAAGTACGCGATTTTATTTCCCCCGAGTTAAGCGAATGGTTGATGATCAGAATAAGTGACATGTAACTTGTCAAATAATTTATCTTAGTACTGTGGGAAACTATGTTTATAATACTTTCAAGTATAAATAGTAAATATATAAATATATGTTGACTGTAGAAAAAAATCAACTCTCAGCTTGAGTTAAAAAAGTAAATTATGTAAGCTGCAATTGGAAAATTTGTATTTAAATTTGGACAGCCTGTCAAATTTTTGATCAGGGAAAGAGACACCCAATACACCAATTTAAGGTATTTCTAAAATCAATTTCAGATTTTGAAAATAAAACGCTAGTTTAAAATTTACACTTCAAAATTGTGTCTATTTAGTATTTTGATAATCATTAAATAGACGTTTTTTGTGCCTCATCTAAAATTTCTCCTGTTAAGTTACGTCCTTTTCCCTTTCCGCAGTCGATTATTGGTTCACTATTCTTATTAATGGAATGGCCTGTAAAGACTTGAATATAGAAAGTAAATAACATTATATTCTCATAATATAAATATGCAATATATCAAAATATTCAATTAGAGAATAAACGTGAAGATTAATGCATTTAAAAAATAGTTAATCTCACTATTTTAGCGTCTAAAATAAATAAATTTAAAGATCGATAAATGATCTTTGATAAAAATATTATATTTGAATGGTTCTATGTGCATAAATGTTTTGGCAACGTTGAACCAAATGGAATGAGTGCGGGTAAAGTAAGTGGTTGAAAATATTGAAAATACCGACTGTCTTTATCCGGCGATGTCAATTTTCAGCTGAAAAATAGCATCAGACTATTTGAGAGAGCTTTTAATGCATTCACAATTTTTCATAACTTGTTCATCTGCATGGGTTGACATTTGGTTTTACTATTCAATTATTGAAAGCTTACCCTCACATAGTATCGTAAAAAGATTTTGTTGATCAGTTTTTATAACGAAAAACTTTTCATAGTATATTAAACAAACTATTATTTATTCATCTATATTCTGTTCCTGTGTGGAGTGTATTGGTATCGAACACCTCTAAAATGTCAAAATTAATATCAGTTTTTCGTCACTGAATAAAGCTGATAATATAATATCCCTCCCGTAGCTGAAAGATTAACGTTCACGCGTCGGATTCAAAGGTTGCAGATTTGAGTTGCACATCTGTAGGTATTTTCAAAATTCAAAAATGTAAGGTTGGTTATCCGATGAGTTGATACTAAACTTTTGTGAATATAATATCTTTCAAAATAAATCTACCAGTATAAAGATCGATCGATACACATGATTCATTTTCCGAGCTTTACTTTCGAAATGAATATGCTAAAAAGAGATAGTAGTTTTTTGATGTTTAGGCATTCAATTAGTTTGAAGATGTGGATTGGGATGAAAATCTCTTGAGATGTTAGTAGCTTGTGATGGAATCAGATTTTTTTTTAAAAAATGTTGAGAGTAGTTTAAGTATAAATTAGCTTTCAATAAACGTGAATTTGTTATAAATATACATCAGATAATATGTCGTTGATATTGCAACAAGCCGTAGGTCCATTTTTTGGTTTTAGCCACTTTGAAATATAAAGTTTTATTTTTTACAATCTCTTGTACCAATGGCACATTTTGACTCTAACACATCACTTGTACATGTTTTATAAACATATGTGTATATAAAAAAATATACGAATGATACGAAATATTGCGAAAAATAAAATTATACATTACAAAGTGACTTAAACCAACAAATCGAGTTACGTGTTCCTGCAATATTGGCGACAAAATATACGAATTTGCAAAAGAATATGATTAAATTTTTGTAAACCATATATTTATATGTACGATATTATTACAAAATATAGTACAAAAATACATCCTTATAAGATAAGTGAGAGTATCTACTTTAAAATATAAATATATTGAACATAAATTTTGCTTGTTTAACTTGTTGGCTTTTTGTAAGTCTTTAAACAATACGTTGCATTGGAACAATACATTCATGGAAAATCACTATTTTTTCAAGAGTTGAAAAACACTTTTTCTTATTTAACAAATTTAGAACTAAGTGTGATAGTAAAAATAGAAGGTATTATTGCAATGGAAAATCAGAAAAATAAATAATGTTATCTTTAAAACTTATTTTCGTAATGTCGTAGTAATTTTCGGAGGGTCTTACGATATTTTAATACATATTTTTCACTAAAAGCAGCATTTTTATCACCACGCCATAACGTCGTAGGGCAAACGACAGAGAAATGAATGTGACACATATGAAAAGGGCGGAAAATTTATCGAGCATGGCCGCCGCCTGCCGCCGACTTCACGACGGTCCTCACTTGAATAGCCAATGAGATATTTTGGAACCATAGACACTCGCCGCCCAATTTTTCCGTCGTTATGTTCAGCAGTAATTTTATATGAACATAGTTTGAAAACAGATCACTAACAACTAAGAATAAGAAGCTGAGTCCTATTGTCTTAATCAACATATAAATAAAATAAGACGGACAATATATTTAGCAAGTTTAAAATAAGTAAGTTTTTCCAAAGTACCGACGTTATTGAAATGTGTATAGACTTTCTTAATTCTTACTATTTAGTAAAGAATATCTGCTTGGGCATGTCGTTTCTTTTGTTTCCGTAGCTATTTTTGCATTTCTTCCACTTTTATTCACAACCTAAAATTATTTTTAAGGTTGGTTAAAATAATTGATTTATCCAGCAAATTGTACATAATTTGAATTTAAAACATATGTTTATACTGGACACTCGGAAGCTAGAATTGTGGTTTATGGTACAGTAAGGCGAGAATTAAAAATTAAAAAATGATTCTTTGGATTAAGTTCTGTTTAACTAAAACATGAAAAAATAAAACTTTACCGATGAATATGTTTCTATTATATATAATTTAATAAAATAAAGAGATTAAATATAAATTAAAAACATTTAAAATCGCTCTTCTGAAAAGTTGCCTGTTACGGATTTACTTACTTCTTACCAATGGTACAATGGTTTAAATGTTAGGTATTTGATAGCATCTTTATATGTAATATAAAATAAAAGCTATATAGATCGATTGTGCAGAGCAAAAAGGACGTAACCCTCAGTTTTTTAAAAATAGCTTTTATTTCGATAATCATAATGGATACAATTTAATACGCGTTCTATCAAAAGAGGATAAACTGTGAAGTCGAAATTATTATCTAAATTTAGCTTTTAAGCTTGAATCTATCAGATTAATTTTATTGGTTTTTATTAAATAACTAGTTAAACTGATTTCAGACTGGGTAAATAAAACAGTCCTCGTGTACTTTAAGGTTGTGTTTATTTAATATTTTGACTCTGGCCCAAAACCATTAAATATACGTTTTTTGTTCATTCTGTATAATTTATTCTCTGTGGGTTACGTCTTTTTTCCTTTCCACAGCCGATATATATACATAGTTTATTGAAAAAAATTGGATTTGAATGAGCAGTAAATTAAGTATTACGTAATTGCTTATCAGAACATTCGAGGTTCTGGTTTTATTCTAGAAGCCACACAATAATTAAAAAGTTTCAAATGTGAATTTATATGCAAGATAAAGATTTCTAATAGGTTTGGCAATTAGTTTAAAATTAATATTTGCAATACCAATATATAAATATTTAAATATATATATTAATAGAATTGGAATAAGAAAACACTGCTTAAGCATCATTAAGCATGCATTTAAACGATCTATATATGTAAAATAAATCTTTTTATGGCAAAAACTGTGAAGCCATGAAAAATATTTCACTACAATAAAATGTAGGGAAATTACTTCCAGCCCCAAAAATGAACCATAAAAAGTATTGTCGGCCGATAACATCTAAGAGACAAATAAATGATACGTTAGAAAATAATTTAAAATGTGTCCTAATTTAAAATTAAAGTAATTAATTGAGTATGTTGTCATAGAAACGTTTATATTATTTAAACACCACCAGTACTTTATTCAAAATAATATATAATGTCATTATTTTATTTAATATTAAAATAGTTTATGCGAGTTTTTGCAAGTATGATAATAATTTATAATCCAACTAGTATATTTAAACAAGCTTCCTGAAAATGAATAAGTTCTTAAGTATAAATATTTGAATTGTTAAGTGCTGAGAACTTTTACAGGTTGATAACAAACATAGTCTTGAAAATAAACTAACGATAAGTGAAATGTTATACGTTGAGGCTTATACGCTTTAGGTTGTAAATAATTGTTTGGATTATGCCTGTTTAACTATAAATTAATACCTATTTTCAAGAGCTTATTTTAATACTGAGATTAAAATTTAATTTATTTCGTTTTTATGGCATCGAGGACATCACTGATTTTAAGCTGTTGAATGTTTCAATGTATGATTAATGTAATAAACTTATATCTGTCTACAGGTGAATTTTGTAATTTGGCTGGTGTGTAATTAATGTATGCATTTATTAACAAACGCCAGAAACAATTCACTTTTTGAAGCATAAATCTCCGATAGTGATGACAGCTAGAAATACTAATGTTCATCGTTTAGCATTCCACACACAATGGATAAAAAAATGTAGTATGTTTAGAAGTAATATAACCATTTTTTTAAAATTTAAAGTTTTGATGGAGATCTTCACATTAAAAATCGTCAACTTAATAAATGACAGTTCGACTGTATAAAGTCAAAATTAATTTTAAGCTATTAACTATTACTTATAATATACTATTACTATACATATCAAGCAATCTTTGATATCTTAGATACACCATATATGAAAAGGCTATTTCCAAAATTAATTCCACCATATCAAAAGTTAAAAAGGAACATTTTGAACACGTATTTTTTGTATACAATAACCACATAACATGTTATTAAATGTTTGTTTTTGTTTTTAATATTTTTGAAATTGATTTTTTCTACTGGATTGCTTGCTAAATAGTAGCTTCATACAAAAAATACTTGTTCAAATTATTCTCCTTTAGATTATGGCATAGTGAAGAGAGTTCACTTTGGAAATAACCCCCTTATATAAAATATACAATTGCCAATTAATTCAGTAGTATTTAAATGCAATGTTTTTCTGAGAGACCGTGAACCCTCCAGGAACCACATAATATTTCTGTATTTGGCGAAACCATGAAAAACTGTAAATTTTTGCCAAGAAGTAAATACATTTAATATACTATATCTCTTAAATAAAAATTCAATTATAACACATATAGTAATGTTGGTCATTTAAAAAATATTTGGCGAGACGTGAAAGTACGAGAATATTTTTTCAGATTGCGCTGAGAAGACAAAAATGCTTTAAAAGACTCAGAAGAATGTTATTAAATGTAAATAAAGATTATAAGATCGTAATTTACTGCCAAAAGTGATATAAAATAAAAATTTAGACATCACTCATTATTTTTATGTGTATTAACTTTTAAAATAAACATATTTTTTAAAACTTCATTTAATCAGTCAGAAATTGATTGGTACGTGTTGAGAATACATAAGTAAGTCTTGATTAATCCATGTTAATTTTAAACATCTTCATCTTCAATGAAGTAACTGGTTTCTCCGCATAAGATCCTCTGGGTATGTTGATTAAAAGCGAGTGTAAGAATAAAATATATGGATGGTGAAGAGATAATAAAAGAAATTGATTTAGAAAATATATAGTATAAAATAGAGTTAACAAAAACTCATTTGAATATCCTATTTTTTCGATGTGTACTTATAAATCATTTGTATAGATACAGCCTGCAGATACTTATACAATAAATAAGGAATACATATGGAAGTATATAAATTTCAAAAAGTTCGATCTGAAAGTTCAATCTTAGAATTACACACACCCTTGGAAAAAGCATAGCATATGTACCAGATTTCCGACATTTCCATTTTTTCGTATCTATTTTAAAAAGTGATACATTATTTATGGCACAAGTTTAAAGGTCGGTCTCTGCAGATAATAAATCTCTCTACACGTCTTTATGCCGCGACCGTATGGAGTTGCCAGTGTTCGATATAATATAAAATATAAAATAACAAAACAATATGAATTATGGCAACATCTAAAAATAACGCAACACCAGATTGTTACTACGCATTGTGCTTTAATATCATATAAGCTACTAATAAATATATTTTACTCGTTTGCCATTGATCAGATGCACATTTTGTTCTTTGTTTGAATGATTCCACTTGTAAATAATATCGATGGTCAATTGATTATCGCGAGTGTCACAAATTCAAATCTAAAATCTACAAAAAGACTGACAAATGGTTGAAAAGAGTTGAAAAACTTTCCCCCTTTAGCTAACTTATGGATAATGCTAACTGTCGAAATAAACCATGTTCATAAATTCAAAAGTCGAGTAAATGGATTTTCATAATACAAAACAAGTTTTAACATAATATTTTTAACGACAATTGATTGATAGATAACTGTTCAACACAATCTACACCCAGTTCTGCATTTTAAGTTTTTTTTAATCCAATATATGTATTATATATGGGATTTTTTGCTGTATTTACCGGATGTAAGGCACGCACGCTTATCTCTCGGCTACTAAGTGAGATACATAAAAATATAATATTTTATATACCAGATTATTTTGCTTTAAAAGCGGAGCATACAAATATCTATAGAGTAAAGATGTCCCAGGCAAGAAACGAAAAGAAACAAAATAAAGACAAATTTTTCATGAAAATTAAGAAGTGATTCAGATAAATTATTAGATTATATGGATATTTTATTTTATCTGTCATTGTGGCTTTATATTTTTCACTCTTAAACAGTTGTGGGATTCGTGTTCGTTATATTTGGCATTGAAATACGAAAGCTTATCTGTTGGGCACTAGGGGATAATTAAGTATAGTATACACACAGCGAGCAATGAATAGCCCATGCCGAAAATTTTAAATTGAAGATAATAATGTTAAAATAAAACAATGTAATTTAGTCATACGTATTTAAAGTAAAATTACATGGCTCGAGCGGCATAAGGGTTGGAAAGCAAAAGAGATTATCTTTACAGTAGAAAACTAAAACTAAGTAAAGGGACGACGTCGGAAAGATCGCAAGTGACATGGGACAGAAAGACATCTAAAGACGAATAAATCCAGCATTTAAAATGTAAGAAAAAAAATAGAAAATGGAAGAATACTAAATTCCAAAAATTAAGCCCTACGAGTTTCCTAAACGAGCCACGGAGGGTCGACTTTGTTATTGTTATAGCCAGGTGTTTTTTTCTGTTACTTTTATTTGCGTAGACTTCATTAATGGCCTAATGAGGGAGAAGCTATTACATTGTGTATTTCTCTCTATTTTGCGACAGGCCAAAGAGCTTTTCTGTGTAACTCGCCGGAGAAAAAATGGTCTTTCCTTACGTTAAATGTCAAAGGTCTCACCTAAATCGTCAGAGAGACTTACACAGTGACACTTCTAGAACATAAACTGGTGATAACGGCCACCCAATATTTTGACGATGCGATAAACTCGAGAATACCATTCGAGAATGATGTTTTTCGAGAAAAATAATATTTAGAAGTGCTTAAGAAGACGTCATGTTTATAGGGGCCATCTTTATACTCGTACTACATGAAAAACATCTAGCTGAAAGAAAATGCGTCCTGAAACTGCAAGATATGTTAGGGTCCGATTTAGCCACTAATAAAAAAGCTCTTTCAATAGATCCAGTATAAGCTTCGAAATAACCAACTTATGATAGATACAAATTTATTATTAATCAAATAAAAATCATTTATAAAATGTAAGTTAGTTTATCTACTAACTCAATTTAGTCATTTTATTTATCTGATTTTGCAATTTAAACAACATAATAGTTTCAATACATAGAAAATTATATTATAAATTCAATAAACATAACTTGTTACTTATATTTGGAAGAATTTACTGTATATATGAAACGTGTGATATTAATTTCACACAATTGATGTGGTTAGTATTGATGAATACCAGAATGTAACAATATATGCATATCAATTATTTGAGCACTTTTTTACTCTGAAAATTCTAGCCGAAATTTGATATTAAGTTCATTTTCAACAAATCATTTATTAAACGTAGGAAATAAAAATTACTAATATATATTTTTTTATTTGTTGGTGATCGATAAAATGGCTTATGTTAATATTAACATGTTGGCAAATAAAGTTGTTCAATTCTAAATAGAAATGCAGGTACTATTCTGAAGATTAAACAATTGGGGATCCATCAAGCACCATCAGTCGAAAATATTAATTAATTAGGGATAGTATAAAAATCGACCAACTTCAAAGTAAGCTATTTACATTGTATCATTAGTATAAGTACGTATAATTATTAACTTACTTATAACGTATTTAAATGTAACCATATAAAAATAATCTACCGAAACTCAAATTAAACTTTTTTGACACATGTTTGATAATCAAAGGTTGATAGAAATAATGTATTTTATTCATGTGGTCACCCTACTGAGAAGTTATTTGCTCATACGATAATATGTATACAGTTGAGTCAATACATATCAAGCTAGTTTAATTTATAAATGGTCCATAGTTTTTAATAGCATTGTGAAAAATATTTACGATATTTTTTATTTTAATAACGTTTACTTATATATTTTGAATTCATTAAAAATCAGTATGACTACTATCAATTACTTTGTATACCCCAAAACAATGTTACATACTTACACGTGGTCTTGATTACGCATATCACAGAGCTCTGACATTGAGGAGCAATTAACTGTATTTAACGGGAATATCCCGGGAGTAAATACAAATTACCCAAAACTTACATTGCTACGCAATCAAGTAAGCTGAAGTTAAGAATACATTGAATGAGAAATAGAGGTTTATTTGATCAAGCAATCATATGAAGAAATTATCACGCTCACTGTATGACGTCGAAAACTTGAAAAAAATGAAATCCATTCTTGTAGTAACCATGTTGGATAGTTTTATGGGTTCAACAGCTGGTTGGACCGGCTATCCCGTAAAAAATAGCCTACGGTCTTTTAGAGCATGAGAACTGATTTAAAAAAAAGACAAACACGGTTCAAAAAAATTGTATGCATCTACATTACGTGTTACGTTGAAAAATGATGGGAACTATTCCATCCATTGTTGTCCAAAGGATTTAGTACAAGGAATAATAGATTTTGGACAGTACAAAGCCATCTACAGCACGTGTTTCTATCAAATTCAGCTATTTTTCAAATGTATATAAATTTGTAACGTATTTTATTTGTTAATTATAACAAATCAAATAGCTTGATAGCATGTTTTAAAGATAAGATAATTGTTATATAAATTGTATTCGTATGGTTCTGAAAATATACAATATGCTAAATATTGCGCTAATATGTGAATAAAATGCTTGAGTTATTGAAAAGAACGCCATAGTAAAAAAGCTCACGACTAGAAAGAGGAGTAACATTCGAGAGACTATAAATTGATATTCAATGATGACGAATATATATGGATGTAAAATGAGTAATTTTTTGGCAAAAGTGTCAAATCCATTGTTTTTCCTTGTATCGGAATTGAGTGGTATAATTCGAACAAACGTTCAGCCATATATTAACAAAATAAATTATCACAAAGTGAACACGGGATTTATAGAAAAGCAAATTTCGATTCAATTTAGGATATAAAAAATATTTATGTCCAAAAGCCGGAACGTAAATCTTTTAATGTTCGTTTCGGAAGATTTTTGTTTCAGTAGAACAATAAATTTCAATTAATTTTCGTAAAAGATGACTGTGGAAACTAAATCGGATATTTTTATTCCCAGCACGAATATGGTGGACGTAAAGCTCTAACAACATAAAGGCATTTTGCGTAGAGCATTTATGGTGAAATAACGCGGGGTTTAATTTATAGAGATAATAGCATTGCCCTTAACAAATTTACAGTAATTTGCCGAGTGAAACGGCTAATCAAAAATTTCACCCATTTTCACAATTTGAAAAGCTTATTATTTGATTTATATTTATTTCGGTTTAAATTAAATCACAATAAATTTAATAAACTTTGAAGGCTTTGCCAATTTAATATTTAGTGAGCGTAATTGTAAATATTACAAAAAATGCGAGATAAATTTAAAAATATAAAACTGCGGTACGTCTGAAAACTTTACCAATTTCGTATTTAAATAGAAACTTTGACAGTTGGAGACTATTTTGAAATTTACAACGCATTCAATTTGAATAATTTAGTTAATAGACATCAAATGTACGATGTTGAAACAAAAATAATGAGATACAAAATATAGTTGAAAATATTTCAATGTAATTCGATTATAAAACGTAATTTCAATTAGATTTATTACGTAAATATGTAGAAAATTAACGTATTATATATTTGAAACAAAATATAATGAATTTAATTGGGTTAGTAAAAACTCAAAATTAGATGAAAAAAGAAATACAAATTTTATCGTTCAATGGGTAAATATTTTACGACTATGTCCTAGCCGATTGATTAATTCTCACAGTGGCGTAAAAAACATTAAAATAAAAATGTTTTAATAAGAACTTCACGAAAATTCAGCTGGAATGCATTAATTATTACCAATAATTATCTATTTATCAGGCATATATCAGTCTCCCCGGTAGTTAAAAAGGCAGCATAAGTTACGTCGCATGCAAAAAATACGCGTTTGATTCTATATATTAAATCCATATGTTAAAAAAAGTTATGGTTTTTTCTGTTTATTTTTGCTCTTACGAATTAAAGTAATAAAAACATACGTAAATTAATCATTAGTAGAAATTAAATAAGAGTATATGGACAATCGATACATACCAAGAAATGTCGGTATCAAGGGATAAACAGTCGATGAATGTTCTTTATGCATATCTAGGGGTTAAAATTGAAAATAAAAGAAAAACTAAAGAACATTGTTTTGCTTATCGGAATGGTTACTAAAGGGGAAATAAAATCTAAGAGCCTGAATCCGGCAACGAATAAAAGAAAAGTGTTGTCATTTTACTATCTCTCGCCCCACCATTACAAGAAAATGTTTCTTGCAATGCATGGTGGAAAGAAAATGGAAAATTCCGTTACATGCAATTGTGGATATATTTTTTTGGTTTTGGGATTATGAAATAAAACTGAGGCGCTCTTTTTATAAAATTGGTAAAGGCAGTTTAAAATGTTGACTTAAAGTTATCTTTTATGGATGCACTGATTGCTGCCATAAAATGATAATAATATAATATTTAAAAATATATTATTTAAATTTAACCTTAATTATTAAATAAGCTATTATAATATTAATCTAATGTTTCTTCGGTACCATAGAGATTAGCGCACGGTTCGCATTTATGTGCAGGTTCAATTCCCACGTCTGTCGAATTTAAAGAATACAAAAATGCAGCACTGAATGCCGATTGTGCTGGCTAATTCTCATGAAAAAAAACTGACAAGCCATGTCTTCATATCGAGATTGCTGAGGTCCATATAATTTTAGAGCAGATATCTTCACACTGCATAGATTCATACTGTATAGAACTTTCCTAGCTTAAATTTAATGTTTATCCCAAGGATTAAATGGTTTTGGTTAATACCAGTGAGCATCATTTAAAGTCTTGAAAAACGCATTTTTTGAAAGTCCTGGAACTTTTGTGAATGAATTACGGTTGTTCGGTCTTGGTGAATTTAAATGTAAAGACTTGAGCGCGTTCAAATATAAAGTCAAATAACTGAATACTGTGTTTGATTTTTGGGTTCGATATCGAAATTTAATATTTGAGTTACTGCCACTTGTATGTAAATTTATGATTAATCCAGCGAAACATTTCAAATATGTACGTTAGAGTATTATTGATATCTATGATCGTAGATGGTTTATCTTTAGAGTAAAACCGACAAACGGGTCTATCTCTAGTTACGAAATGTATTTCGATTTATTGCTTGATCGAGAAGTACTCATAAGCAAACTGAACATACTTCCTCATAAATTGACTCAGCTTGAGTAAAGTAGTTTCTTTAATTTATATGATCTAAATCAAATTACATCGCTTATTGTTAGTGATATAAATGAATTTACACAACGAAAAAATCAACATATAGATAGAGTCTAGACAGAATGCTACATTAGCTAATTTTTACTAAACTACTTGAAGCAAATTTTTCATATTACCAGGTTGAAAAGTGTACCCTATGAATCTGCTGCGTATTGTAAAAACTCATTTTCAGAATAATTTTTACTGTGGTGATTATTAGCCAATTTTTCTATCTATTAAGAATTCACTTCTAATTAAAAAAAAATCATCAGCAGCTGTAAAATTCAAACCTACAACTTTCAGCACTGAAGCACGTGCACTTATTTGTCAGCTATCGGAAGGACATAGAGAATTATTTAAATATTTAATGGTGTTAATATTATTAGCTGACTGATCGTGCTTGACAAGATTTACAATTTTTTGTAAAATTTTGAATTTAAAATTATCTAAAAAGCAGGTTTCGTGTTTCGTTTTCTTCAAGCAAATATGAATGATGTGTCAGCTTTATATGATCATAAAAACATAGCTAACAGTGAGTTTTGTGACGCCTTTGGTACCTACGTGTATTGTTTAAAAATGAAAATATTAATAAATGTCTCAGAAAAACTTTAACGGAAAAAAATGTACTTTCTATATTTTAATGTAGAGTAAACGTGTGACGTTGAAATTAATCGTATTTATCTACTTTGACGGTGAAAACTTTAATTGTATTCGGTAAATTATGTATTCACCATCTCACTCGCACTTCGGAATATGTATTCTGTAGTATGCAATCAGTCAGTGAAAGATATACGTAATTATTATAATAATCAATAAAGCTGTGTGTATTTTACATATTCAAAAAAAACACATCTTTACCATATTGTGATAATTAATACGTTGTACAGTAATTGTCTTATTGCGTATTAAATAAAATAAAACACTATATAAATTTAAGAATATTTCGAGCTTTTCAATAATATAGTGAAAATAGGAAAAGATATTTTTCTTAGGATCCCACCCTTTTTTATAAGATAGAACATTCATAAAAAACAAATTGAAGGCTTTACCGAATGGAATAATAAACTTCATACCACTCGAGGTGGTCATATTTTATGCAGATCTTCCACCAGGTGCTTATAACTTACGTTTCACGTATAATTTATAACATTAAGAAATATGTATTGGAATCAGTTTCACATATTATACGTCCAACTTGGAAAACTCAACCAGACAGTGATAAAGTTCGGTAGAAAAGAGTCTGATCAAAAAAAAAAAAAAGAAAATTTCACCCTCATAAAACATTTTTATTTATATCTTGTTAGACCATAACAACTTACATTTATGAGCGAGGTGTGTTTTAGACTATAAAACATGATTTATCCACTTCGTAAAGGTTTAAACGTTTAACAATATTATATCACTTCGTTATTGGAAAATGCAGGTTTAAATCTCTCAGTTGCTAAGAGTTTCAAAAATAGTCAAATATTCAGAACTGAACCCCTAATGAACTAAGTTATTGACAGACAATTCACATGAAAAAATGTCAACTTGTGTTTTCACATTACAAAGATTCATGCATTTTTCACTCATCTTAACACCATAAAGATATAATTACAAACTTTAAGAGCAGAAACGGTGAATATATTATATTAACTTATTTATTAGTAATTATATTAAATATTAAAAAAATTACAATGTATGGAATATAATTTCGTATTTTGTTAAAAAGTGTTTTTAAATATTATCATTAATATACTCTGTGATTGTCCGCATTAGATTACAGCGCGTACCAACAATGACATTTGATATCATTTGTTCTCGTCTTAAACGAGTCAAATGCGATGAAATATAACAAACCAAAAACTCCTACCAGTTCACTTCTGCTAATTATCACAATTATAGTACTTTGACAGTAATTATAAGACGCTATTTTTAAATTTATCGCAAATACTAAAATAAGAATAATAAAAATATAAAAAAAAAATATATAATGGAGAAAATAAGTATTATAAATTTAATTATTTTATAAAAGAGTTTTTGTAACGTTTTTTGGTTTGTTTTTTTAATACCATGTATATATGTGGAGCATACGAATCTATACAGTGTGACGATATCCACTCCATAAGAAGACTATATCGATCTCCGTAATGTGAAGACGTCTTGACAGATTATTTTTTACGAGGATTGTTTGTCAGACGATTACTCAACCCAATGAGCTTTCAGTACTGCATTTTCGGATTTTTAAAAATCCGACGGATTAAGAATTGGGCCCGCATTTCCCGGATTGCTAAACGCGCATGCTACCTATATTACTATGTCAAGCAGCATTGCTTGTAACGGTCGTGATTCTGAATGTATTAACTATATAAACAAAGAAACTGTGAGAAGAAAATAGATTGAACAACATTCACAAAGAAATTATAATAAAATTACGCTTAAGATATAGTTTTAGTTTTGTGTTTAAGTATCGCAGATGTTTTAAAAATTAAGCTGCTCTGCGTATAGATTTCAATCGGACAATTCCCAGTCGATGCACGCAGCTTTTCCG
>JAGVSQ010005969.1:0-16982 GCA_022683975.1 Rhyacophila evoluta
TCTCACCTAGGTGGAAGATATCAATATCCGAGGTAATCTCGTTAAACATCACCATATAGCTTCCATGTTATTGAAGGTTCTAAGTAACTGCTGTTCTAGACTATGGATATAAATTAATATAGAAAAATTTGCAGATAAATGAACTATATTTGAAAGTTTCAGATTTAAGTTTAGTCTTCACATTATAGTCATTGTCATTTAGAGAATATATGAGACATTTTACATGCTGCAAAATTTTATATGAAAATACATCTTGATTGCCAATATATTTTCATTGTATGAACGCATACGTTTTAAAGTAAATATTCAAAAAAAAGTAATATATACCATTAAAATACGTATACCAAAATATCTGCTTAACTTAAAGTATGACTCAGTGAAATTATCCAACACTATAACGGAAAGGAAAGCTACTGGAAAAGGTGTTTTGAATTCTTACAGGTGTATTTAATAATAGATATATTATTAACTACCGTACTCCACAGAGCTGGTTTGACTATTATTTTCACGTTTCCGGGTGGAAAATTATCGAAGCTGGACAACCTCAAATAACTAATCTTATATTGGGTTTCCCGTATCCCCTAGATTGGTGCAGAGGATAAATTTAAGGATAGTTTCGACCGTTAAACGCCACTCACGGATCGTAATAGAAGATTGTCCGTACGATAAATAGTTGCTTCTGATAAGCATAGCCTATGATCATGTTGTATGCTTTCAAGTTAAATTCTGAGAAGGGACATAAAGTTAGTAGAATAGGAACAATGGACAACTGATCATATCTCAAATGGACACTTTTTGATGATTAGATTATTTGATTTTTGATTTTGACAATTAAAACTCTTTTCTCTCTGGAAAAATATATTTTGATAACGTTATAATTAAAAAATATAGCATAGACAACTGAAATGATTGATCAATTGGTACGTCAAAGAGATGATGATAACCTAAACATATTATTTAAATAACGAATGACCGTTGGACAAACACTAATATTCCTGAAAATTTAAAGCAGGGGTAGTGAATAAATGGTAAACGAAAGGTTCTTGATTGCTATATATATATATATATAGACATATAATTTTTATAAATATATACTTCATTTAAATTGTACTATTATTTATATTCAATTACCTCGTGATCAACAATATATTCTAGTTAAGAAACAGAAAATTATCAATTTGTATGAATTGTTTTAAATGGCATTTTTTATGTCACAAAAACTTTATAACGTCTTAAATATTGACATTGAACTTATTTGCAAATATTTATCCCCCGCTGGCTAAGAGGTTGGCGTGCGGGCTATAAATCCGGAGATGTAGGGTTTCAATCCCACAGCTAAGGGTTTTTTTTCATTATTTCAGAAAAAGAACAAGTAATAGAAGAATAATTACTAATACAACTATAGCGTAATATTACCGTGACTGATTGTATTCTTTTTTGATCAATTGAAAACCAACTATGTGTAAAAACTTTACTTCGAATTAAAGTTTTTTGCTTGGCAGAATATTAAATGTACAGACATTACTTATTTTTTAAACATTATGATTGATACAAAATAATATTCCTTTCAATTTTACTCAACAAACTTTCTCGGTATGAACAAGAAATTATGCGAGATGAATAATTTCAGTGATCTATTCAAAGCTCTTCGAAGGCTTACATTAAAATCACAAAGCTACGAAGCGTGTACCACAATATCACTTCTGCTGCGAGTTACAAACAAGATACATCTCATCGACAGATATCTAATGATTAATAACATTGTCCCGAAAGGTGATCGACCTGCAAAGAGTCCTTCATTTAAACTAATGGCTACAGCCTCATCCCCTCGACATTTTCCTACCACACCTCATTCCCTTTTGCGGGAAAATTAATCATCTCTCTCTCGGAAAACCCGCTGTCGAATGCCCCCGGCCAACCAATCACCGTGATCGAGGAAAAACTTGCAAGGAAATAAGTAACTGCGTTAAAAATACAAAGAAGTCTGTGTTACGAATGTCATGTTGTATTCAATTATGTTTGTCTATATATTTGGAAGTGCATTTTTATTATTACTATGATTCAATGTAAAAAAATAGTATATCATACTCTTCAATCACGTTGATACTATTAAATAATGGTATAATGGAATTATTAAATTTCCTATAAAATATTGGTCTTCCTGATAGCTGAGCTATGTACATCATCAACAATTTGCAATTTATCCTCGTATAAAAATTGTTAAAATATATCATATTTTATAAAATAAAGATAGTGATTGATATAGATTACTTGCCGACTATATTACGAAAGCATGATATAAACCTATTCCATCTGCAGTACCATTCCTGTTAATTTGACATAAAGCTAAAAATAAACATATACATCAATAAAGTGATGTAAAAAAATATATAACCAATGTCAAACCAATGGGGCATTAAAAGAAAAATTAACTTATTTTTTGTCATATTATAATCCGACATATTATATTATACCGAATAGCTATTTCAACTGTGATACAAATAATCATTCTTTTGATAATTTGTAATACCCAACATACATCTTTTCATTCTCATATTTCGAGAAAAAAAACTTTTTTGAACTATGTATATTTACAACTTTTAAACTTAATTTATTGAATTTATTACTCATGCCGCATGCTACATTCTTAAAATATCTTTGAAAAAAGTTAACTTAGAATGTCTATATAAAACAATATTGCATTTCCTCTTTAATATTATCTTCAACACGATATTTTCTACGTGTCGTTTAATATTAATATGCATGAAGGGTCTAGAATACTATTTGAAGGTTTTATTTCAGAGACATTTACCCTATTACTGTAGCACAGGGAACTTACTTTACTACATTTCTTAAACTTTAACAATGTTTTACCAATTGGTTATTTCGTTTTGAAATTCCATTACATCTATTTTTAGTCAAACTAAGCAAAAGGTCGACACAATGAAACAAATAATTCATATGTTGTACAATATTAAAATTCTGAATTATGCAAGCTTTTCAAGAAGATATTTTCATCTTTTTTATGCCAATAAAATATCATATTTATAGCCGGACGATGGCTACCATCTTGACTTTTTATTTAACTTTCGAAATGTACCATTACAATTGTGCTGTTTATACAACTACCAGTCGATTTGATAGCATTTATTATAATACGTCCTTCCACATTATTATTATCATCTGCTTCTTCCATACGACCAAACGACAAATATCACGAGTTAATCGATTATCCATTGCAGATCGTTGCTTTCCCAATAGTGTATTGTCTTCAGCATTCGAACAGAAACCAACTGTTTAATACAGCAAATTTATTTAAAAGTTATTTTTCAAACAATTTAATTATAATATACATCCGGTTATAGATCTATTAACGAACTTTTTATGTGGCCGCTATGTCCAGTTTACATAAATAAAATCCTCTTACTGATTTACGCACTAAACAAACGCTTTTGAATTTCAACTTATCTTTCGAATAATATTTGACCTATCACTTACAGGGCATAAAGTATTGGAACTATTTTTCACTGTGACCATTTTTTGAAATTAATTTTAAACATCTTAATTATATTATATATTACACGTGTTTTTATTTTAAATCATTATTCGGCACATATTACAAGGTTACAAATATAATGATCAGCTGTTACACTTTTTTTATGATAAATAGCCTTGACATTTTGGCACGAATAGCCATGTGTTTATATACGCTAATTAAAATAAAATGCAAAGCACTTAAATTTTCTACGGTTAATTGACTTTAAAATTTATTAAAATAAATAGCATTTTAAAATTCAATGATAAATTCAACTGACATTTTTTATGACTTGCGCAAAATAAACAATGGATAATTATTTTTTTTCAACAATCTGATTTATTGTATTTATGTATAAATTAACACTTGGTAAACATACTATGTTTTAGGAGAGAATTTGGATTTTACTGAAAAGGTTAGCTCACTAAAAGGAAGCAATCAATTTTGGTATTATATTTCATTTAAGAATATTATGTTCATATTAATCAAAGGTACTAGAGAGCTCAATTAATGAGTAGGCTACAAGCATCTAAAATGCGAACCAGTCAATCATTAATAGGCTGCAAAAGTTTCTTCAAACTCACAGAAAGTTAATTAATCAAATGCTTTACGGTATAAATATCCCTTATAGTTTTATTTAAGTAAATTGAGGTATAGCGTTATAGACGTAACATTCCATACATTTGCTGGCATCTATATTTAAGACAAGAGTTTCAGCGAGAAAAAAAATAGATAACTAGGTGAAATCCGGTCCCAAGGTCGGAAAAGAACTCAGGAATATAGAGATACGTGACTTATCCTCCATCTCATTCTGGCACTCCCACTTTTCAGCTCCCCCCACTACGGTACTAGCATCACCGTCAGCCCAATATAGTGAGATACAATATATCCGGCATAGCTTCTGCCCGGTAGCTATTTCAAGCCCCGACGATGGTGTATTTGGAAGTCTTACGTACGTGGGTCGTAGGTGACCCGAAAAAATATTCTCAATTTTATACAACAAAATATTTTTTAGTTAATTTCTTTCGCAGCTGACACCGTTTTATTTCAAATTACCCGCAGACTTTTTGGTCAGTGTGTACAAAATATAAATCAGGATTTTGTATGAGTTATTATGGCGACCGAGAATAAAAAAGTTTTTCTACAAAAAAAATGTTTTTTTTGGCTCCTCTCTACTAACTAACGATAAATTTTCCCGATGTACGAATGTGTTGTTAAATGAGATAAAAATGTTTGAGTACTGTAAAAAGGGACTGCGCTACTTGCTTCGGAATAAATTAATGTGCTTTGTTAGCCTTTTCCTACGTGAAAGAATTTTTTGAACGTAATTTTATTGCTAACTTTCGAATTGTCGATAATTTATTACAATTAACAACTGTGGAAAGTTTGTACAGAAAAAGCTTTCACAAATGTTTATTATTAATTATTTTTTACCATTTAATACTATCGCAAAAAACAAATATTTTAACATTTTTCTTTCAGTTATAACACAGCTTTGTTTATTTGTATCCAGTAATTGAATCTATTATTCAATGACAGCCGCCACAAAAAGATAATTATAAAAAAAAATTATTGTTTTAAAACTCAGAATTTGCATTTAAATGAAATAAACATCCAAACAAACGGGAATTTTGTAATATTTTTATTGTTATCTTATTTAGCTGAACAAAATATTATGTTAAGATATTTTTTCAAATATAAATATTTATAAATATATTAATAAACAAACATGAATTGATGAAGATTTTATGTCAAATAGCACAATTTCTAATTGGCAATGGATAATTTTAGAATCTATAAAGTGATCGACCATATTATACTTTTCAAACCAAAAACTATCGCATCGATTCATTTAAAAATTTAACTGTACTCAAAAAAAGTCAAAAATTATATGTATCCCGGGATACATGCGAGTTCTACAGATAGATAATATACGAAATAAAACAGTTCATACATAGAATGTGATTTTAGAATCTAAAATAAATAATTGGCATTTCACTAAAAAGTACATAATATCATAGATCACAAAATAAATAAATTATTTTTTGCACATTAGTGACTTTAATGTTGGGGTTTTTTAAGATTTTTTTAGTTTTTGAATACTTTTTTTTCCCGCCACGCAGTATAATAATCGCTAAATTATGAATATATATTTTTGGATGCCGCCGACCTGGTTGGACGAGCACGACAACTGACTCCACGACTGACTCAAATTACAAACAATCCCAGAGAGAAAATCTTTTTTTAAGTTTCACTCTCTTCGCTAATTTTAAGCTGCGAACCTATCAAATTCCCTTGGCCCATGTAAATGAGTTAAAGAAATATTTCATTGTCCTCGCAATTTTAATGACTTACTCGCATTTAGGCTATATTTTAATTGTATGAATAATGAATGAACTAGTTGCGTTTAAATTTGCAATTTTTATTTCACGCTTAATTATAGTCAATGATAAAAAATCACCCTTCTAAGTGATTTTTAACGAACATATTCTAAGACAGATCACATAAACTTCATAGAATCTCATCGAAAAGTTTTACAAAGATTGGTTTTTAGTATTTATATCACTCAGACCCCGTGTCAAATTATATTATGTAGGAATTATATTTCTAGCAAAACCATGTTTTTTAAGCCAAGACATTTAACGTTTTCAAATAATGAAACACTTTAAGTGCCTTAATTTTTTTAAATTTTTATAATAACTTCATTATTTCCATTTCTTACCTTCTTAATTTCTAACTGAATTTATATAAATTTACTATACGTATCTTTGTATTAAAAATCAAGCATTCTAAGTAAACTATCAACAGTATTTATTTTATATACCTCACATATAAAATACCTTATAATATTATATAATATAATAATATCTATACAGTATTTGTCTTATATTTTCATTGAATAAATCCAACCTGATTTAAGAAACCTCCTTGATTTATTCTGCTATCAATTTTATTTACTAACACTCCAGTGTAAAAATTAAACATACGTAAATATTTACAAAAAAAAAATATTTTACTACGATAAAATATATATTTATAGCTTATTCTGACGTTTTTCATTAAACATGGCTTTATATTTTATATGAATTAGCTTAAAACTTGATAAATTTATCTACAGTATAAATACTTAAATAGGTGGTTGTTGTAAGTTGTAAAGCAAGTTATGGCTAAACTGTTTTAATGAATAATAAATTTTAAATACCACATATTAAATAATGCACATAAGTAATAAAATATGTCTTAAATTATTTACTATTTTAAAATTTATAAAGGTTTGAACAAAGTCAAGATGCGCACTTATTTTAAAGATTAGTCTTAATAATCAAAATGAGTTTACGGCTTATTTCCTCTGTTGGATAATGGTATAAAAAATTAAAAGTTACAGAACATTGAACAGGAGGATACAGGAGTAATGTACTTACAACGAATTGTCATAACAAAAACTATCTGTATTTTTCATACCATGTAGATTCATATGAAGCAGATTCGGCTAAAAAGTATATATCAATTTTTTTAAATTTATTTACAAAACACATAAAATATATACATATAAATTTATATTTTAGTTAAAGAAGCTACGTCAGTATGATAACTTTCCCCCAATATACGCTAGTAAAAATTATTAGTCTTCAGTAGTATTTCTTTGGCTCATTCTGTACTTATCTAGTATATACCAAACTTTAAACCAAATACCTTGCCGTTGTAATATTAGACGTATTCCATACTACATCAATAATTCGAATTGTGGAAACCCATATTCCCTTCTCAAAGATAAATCAATCAGTGCATCCCGTAAGCGTCCAACCATTTGATTACATCTTGATAACAATGTCCTGATTGCAGTGGTCATGTTATCAAATTATATGGTTACACATCACCACGTGTGCTATAAAGTGGTTAACCGATCGCTGCTGCAAATTATTCGAGGGAATATCCTCGACCCCATCAAAATTCATAACTACTGGAGACAGGGATATTAAAGTACACAATTAAAAAACTGATCAACTGTAACATAGCAAACTAATCAATGAATGTCACTAACAAATGGAAAGTTTTGATAATGGATATTTTATGATTGCAACTATAAATAAATGATTACAAAAAACATCTCTACATGAAAGTATTTTGAATAATTATAGTTATGTTCAACAGTTTTTAAGTATTTTAATAATGGCATAGGGCAGATCTATCAAATGCTTAAGTATAAAAATAATGCAAAAAAAATATTTAGTGATTATTCGCAATACCGGCTTCTTTGAGTTATCATTTTAATTATTATAAATTGACTTCACTCATAGATGCAAAGTTCAAATTTATATATTTTGTCTTAGTTTTTGATTTAGTATGTGACTTTAATAGTATTCTTTATTAAATTCTTTGTACAAAGTTGTTTGGTATATTTCACGAGGTTCAAATATTTTACAGCTTATGATATTTTCCAATGTCCTCTAAAAAAATTCTATAAAACAAAACTATTCTAAATACGTTACATTCGCGTATTTTTCATATTAGTTTAATTTTTTTCAGCGTCGTTGTATATATTTTCAGTTCAAAATAATAATATCAGCAATATTTTAAACGAATGAAACCAAACGTCAAAGAGGGAAATAATGTTTTTAAAGGTAAAATTACCGTTTGTAAAAGACAATATGTAACATGCTCGTACATATAAATGTTAATAGATAATATTTTTAATAAATCTTACTCTTCTATATATGTATGTATAAATTTTACATATACATATATTGCACGTTCTTTATGTTACATAAAAAATATTAAATCAAAGTTAACTATCTATTTAAAATAACGCGGTGTTAATTTAATTTTCACTTAATCGGTAGAAGTCAATTTACAAATATTGATGTAATAAAATAATATCTTCTGTATGATATTTCTTTTATAATTATTCCGATTACAAAACAATAATTAAAAAGCTTATAACTGAAATAAAAAACTCCTGAAAATGGTGATACAATCGGACAAGGTTGACGACTTTAAGTAACTTTGTGATATTATAACTTATTACATTTTTTTCAATTATTGGCAACACTTTCTCGATTGATACATTGAAAAAATAATTTATATTTTTATAACTTAATTAATGCTTCGATAGTACCAATCATGTATATGGTAAATCACATCTTATATAATAATAGATTTTGTATAATGATATGATGGACATATTGGAATATGTATACCCAATAGCTCGTAAATAGATTTTAAATAATTTGAAATACATTTTACCGTCAAAAGAAAATGTTTTAGCAATTTAAATTTATCGCATTTCACCTGTATTGAAACAAACCTTTTTTTTAAATTACGGAAAAATAACAAAAAACCTAATTAAATTCAATATTTTTTAACGTCCTTAGAGATTTTTAAAAATAATTTGATATGCAGCAGAAAAGTGATGGCAATAAACCCATTACTATATATATTATGTGATCTTTAGAGAAAATTTTGAGAGAGAGCCAATAAACTGAACACCTGTTGAAATAATTAATTCAATAATATGTATTCGATGAAGTTTCAAAACGTGGAAAAATACATTGAATTGGTTCACGAGAAGCTGATTTATATAAGATGCTGTGGCAAATACACATCTGCGAATGTCAATAATAAGGTACCACTTATAAAAAATGTTAATAACAGTATTTAAAAATACTTATAACCACGAAATCACTTAGGTTTTAACAAGGTAGATGTCAAAATGTAATATTTGCAAGAGAACCCAAAGAAAAGGACCAGTGGAAAATGTGTAGGAACGAAAACATGCCGACATACAATTTTGAAAGACAAAATTCAGGTCACATCTAATATTTATCACAAAAATACATATTTATACACAGATGGTGTACGAATAAAACGCATATGTGGTAAAAAAAAATGGTTACCATTTAGTTATAGATTAAGCATCTTTTAGCTTAAAATCAATTTCCATCTTAAATCATTATTTTATTTTTATGATTTTTTATAGTTATAATAAACATCCTTATACTATATCGACTGTAGAAAGGAAAAAGAAGGTGAACCTTAGTTTTTTTTAAATACCTTTTTTTGATAATCATAAATCTATATAACTTCATACGCGTACTATCAAAAGAATATAAGGTGCAAATTTCAATTAAGAATCTAAATTTCGCTTTTAAAATTAAACAATGAATTACCTGTCAAAATTCCGATCAGGTAAAAGGATGTCCACCATATCAATGTTGCAAGTTTTTCTTAAATAATTTATTATATTATGTAATCAGATTGGGTAAATAAAATATCAGTTTTAGTCTTCTTGCACTTCAATTTATGTCTATCAAATACTTCGAGTTTGGCTCAAAATCATTAAATACGCGTTTATTGTACTTGTTGTATAATAAGTTCTGTGTGGGCTATGTTGTTTCTCCTTCATACAGTCCGTATAATATTTGTATCGAAATACGTACAACAATGGAATTAATACATAAATTAATTTACAATATTATATTAATTAATATACAGATTTGAGTATAATAATTATTATACTCTACCGATCTATAGATAATACCACCAATTAGTATGTCTAATAATCCCAGTGATGCGGTTAATTCATCGAAATCCGTAGAATATTAAATGTTATAACATTATTAGCTTCACAAATACACTCTCTATTGTAAACCATACGAGTTTTTAGACAGATAACTAACCATCTTTAATTATCTTAGACGGGTTATACAATTATTATAAAGATAATATTTGCGTTTCTCTATTGTACGTCCTTAAATTACTATTTTCATGATTTGACCAAACCTCTGCGGGTAATTTATTGAACATACACCAAATGATTCAAATTCGTGTAGATTTTAGACTGATTCTTGAATTATTTATAGCTAGTGATATTATGCGGCTTTACCTTGGATCGATTTTAACTCATTTTGTATTCATAATAACTAAATTACTACTTGAGTATAAACATTATTTTCAATCTCTTTTTTATCAATGGTCATCACCAATTTGAACAAAAAATAATCTGTGGATCATCTCGATCCCATCCCGCTTCTTCAAAAAGATTTATAATTTGGATATTGATAATAATACGCTCAATTTCAAAATAACCAAAATAATATGCGAAAGCTTCGTATTTCTACTACTTATTTTTTTAAAGATTTCCTTTGTGACAGACTGATTTTGTTTTTTTGTATTTTCTGCTATATAGTTTAAATGAAAAAATATATTTACTGTAAATAATCAATTAAACTTTATGATACATTAATTAACGCATTTGCATTTGCTTAATTCTTATCTAAAATTACTAAAACCGGTCTTGTTTGGTTAGTAATTGTATTTCAAGGGAAATATCCATCGATACAACTAATAAACCATAAAATTATAATTTAATACAAATACTAAATTGTCGATAAATACACTTCACTTAATAAAAAATCGAATTCATTTTATTGAAGTGAAAGCAAACACAACATAAATAGTGCACAGTATAATTATATTTCCATTCATGATTTTTTCACGCATATTCCTATCTTAGGTTTAGCAGTGTTTAATCAGGTCAAAGAAAAATTACTCTTACAACTGTCAACAGAATAGACGTTTCATTTATTTCAATACCAATATTTTTTGAAATACTAAATCATAATCAAAACCTTTTCGTGTGTAGCGAAAATGGGACTAGAACCACATTAGTTAGATGAAGGATTAAATTTATAATTGATATCTGTTATGATGCTTATCATTCGTATTTGTTTGCTTTCATAGTTTTAGATCACTTTTATGCTTTAATTAATATTTGGTTTTTGACAAAGGCTACTAATATTAACATGTTTGTTTTTAATAATAATACACTCATAATACAGAAATATCATCAAATATTACTGTTTCGATTTATTATAATAATTTATATTTAAAAACAAATGTATCAGTTTCCCAGATATTTCCTAAATATTTAGCTGATTTTCATTTTTAACGATGTAAGATAACATAGTAAGATGACCTCCTTTATCTATCGCTGTAAAAACAAGAATGTTTTTCTTTTTAACAAAACAATACTATACGTTTCGGATTGACGAGTGAGCGATGGTTGCTTGTTAGAGCGGTGAACCAGGAATTCAGCTATTTGTATGTAATACTACTATGTAGGTACACAGGTATCCAGTCATTATATTCAAGAGATACGCTTTTAGTTGATATCGCACTATTTTTATTCAACTTTTTTTGATATTTTTGTCATTCTTTCTTAATAATGTGATTTTTTTATAATACACAGTTTTTATTAAGATAATTAGTTTGACGAAATATTTCAGATTAGCATGATCATTTTCTCGCCTTCAATTAAAACTTTCTAGATCATTACTGGCTTGAAAATAGTAATTCATTCCTTAACATCTTTGAACAGAAGTCCAAAGAAAAGTATTTCCATCGAATACAAATTCACGACGATGAACTTATAATAATAAATATTCTATAAGTATAAGAAAGTACTTTAACGGTAATTTATATGGCAATAAAATATTCTTAAATGATTGAAAATTTTACTGATGAGCATAAAATGGGCTGTACTCGAAACCGAAAGGTCAAATTAAATTTCTTCAATATATTGAGATTCAATTTTTCTTTATAATATTTAGATTCAAAGCATTTAAAACTGAAATTAGGCAAACAATAAATATCATTGTTTCAATCGCATATCAAAATTTTATCTTTTCTAGAACGTTCCTAGCGCTGTTTTTTTTATTTTTTTATAACATTTTCCAACCTTCTCCTGATTTTACTAACGAATTAAATGTAATGTAATTTCAACAATTATAACGAGTCAAAATTATTCGACTTGTCATGCTACATAAACTTCAATGTGAAATATTTTTTAATGATTTTGGTTTTGTAATATTTAATTTCGATTCGGTAGGCTCTGAGATTTTATTATTAAAATAGCATATGCAAAATAGTATTTGTTTTATTCTGCTATAAAATTTTATTCAGAATAATAGAGATATCCATAAGAGCTTCCATTATATTTTTATCAACTAAACAATTAAGAATTATTCTTAACGAAAGCCTTATTTAACTGGTTCTACTTTTCATAGATTGTAAATTGTGAATACTTAAAATTACATATAGCAAACAATTATTTATAAATTTTGTTTGTATAGTGATCTATTTAAACAACCAAAAGCTCTCTGCAAGATATTCATATTATTTATATTATTCATATTGTATGTAAGCTTGCAGTTTCAACGAAATCCTCTTATGTTTCCATACTGGTGTTGTATTATAGATACCTAGTTATATTACGTAGTGCGTGGCGCACTCGGAAATTGGGCAGGATTAGAAAACGTTCTTGACGAAGAGAAACAGACAGGCCTATTTGCGGGACGAAATACATCTTTTTCCAAGTCACAGGTAAGCCACGTGTAAACAGAATCTTACGTTTCAGTTTACGTTATTCCTCTTCGGTATAATTTCTTCACAGAAAACCATGCGAATTGGCCATTTAGATTTATTAAATTTAAACTAGAACGCAGGTAGTCATAATTTTATTTAAGCTTGTTTATTTTTTTGAAAACTAACTAAAACTGCCACTAAAAAGCTCTTTAACGGTGGCAAATATTTTTTTAAGTAAATTTAAATAAGGCAAAAAATATTTTATAAAAAAATGTATACAAAATATTTGGTGCCTCAATGTTACAATAATAACGAATTTTTCAAATTACTCACATGTTTATAAACATACAAAAAAACTACAAAACCCAGATCACGTGTCATATTATTTATGTAAAAGGTTGATTGTTTTTATTACCGAAAAATAAAACATTTATATATTTTTATGTGAATATTTTTTTAAATTTTTGTTGCCGGATCTTATTATTAAAAAACATTTTTTTCCAACATTGTATTGATATAATAAAACAATCGCAGTAAAAATAAATGAACAGTTTCTTAAAAGTAAATTAAACTTGTGCATAAATTAAAACAGTTATCAGAAGAAGTATTCAAAATTAAATCGCAAATTCTTTTGTTATTCAACTAAACAAGAAAATCTTTTATGGACAAATTTTATGGTACAGCTAATAGCGGCTTACGTAAACTTGGTCAACTGAATATTTTGAAAGTTACCCGGTGGCGCACAGCACAATCTACCCCAGATCCTGGTCTAAAATCATAATATACTCTAGTGAAAATACTTCCGGAAGTGGCGGCCATGTCCGCTGCCTCCCGCCGTGGATTCCCGCCTTAGATAAGCGGACCTGTGGGCGGGAGCCGGAAGTCTGTTAGGTAGCCTTCCGTTACGCACGTAGCAACCACTCCCGGCCAAGATAGGAGTGGAACTTACTTACAAAGTGTTTACCGTTGCCTTTCAAATCGTTGATGTAGCAAACATTTTGAACTGTTATCAGATTGTATTTAATAGTCTTACGATTAAAATTATTTCAATTCGGCAAGCTAATTCATATTTTATTTATGAGAAAAGACTAGCGACTTCAAATAACTTTTAGAATATTAATTTATAAATTATGTTTTTAAATTGGAATTATTCATTTGTTTCAAATATTAAGCGAGCATATTCTTATTATAATATTCGTATAGTATTATGGCAATATTGTGTATTAAGAATATTAACCATAGACAATATTGTTATGCAAATGTGATTTTTGAATGTCTGTGCTTTTTCGATTCCTGTCAGAAGTATTTAAAAAATAACATCTTCATATAATCATTTGACGTCAGCGCAAGGCTAAAATACCTAACAAACTTCGGCAACAGTGAAATATAATATACGTAAACCCGCCACAAAAATATATTATATCACAATTAAAATAAACGGTTAATGTTAGTAACGATATCACTTTGATAAAAAAAAACTATATATCCGTTTATTAAATTTATTTCATATTTTTACCATTTTTACACATGGTCGGATTTAAATATTATAATACAAAAAAATTACATAAATTGATGTTCCAGTTAAACAGCCCAGGATATTTAAATCTTAAATTTTTGAATCGATAATCTTATCCTTACTTCACCGCTTAGGTTTATTCACGCTTTGGAGCCACAAATTGTGAGATTCATCCCTACATCGCTAGATTATGAAAAAAATAACGATGTCGAACTGTATGCCCAATAAGTTGAACAATTGGCTGACAACATTTTTTTGTAGAAAAAACTATCAAGATATGTCTTCAAATTGTGTTGTATCATATGCTTTAGTTTAAGAGTGGACATGATATAAAAAGATGATCTATTTCTAAATATGATCATAAACGAAAATTTTCATAAATGATATTCTTACATTTTACAATACATAACAACTCAATTATTCATTCTGCAAAAAGCTCGAATTCAAAAAGTTACGAAAAGCTCATTGTATTTTTTACACTTCACTAATTTTAAATCATCTAAAAATATTTTATATATCGTGGCAGAATAAAAGATGCTTTTTTCATTTCTACTTCTGCTTCTTATTCTACAAATACTTGATCTGCATGTCTCATATTTCAATACAGTAAGTACAATTGCTATTATTTATTTATACAGTGTATAAACTTTCGATGCAAAAAATCATATTGTGAGTTGGCAACAATACTTGCGATGAAAGCTTTGTTCTGTTAATAACGACGTGTTGTTTTTTTTACTTTTAACAATGATTTCGTCATAGCGTGTTTACTTGGCGTTCAACCGCTAGTGGGATACTGCCAATTATTAGTTTTTCAATTTAGTAATTATTATTAGTATGAAACCAAATATTCGCGCGTATTTCTTTGAATTGTACGTCACAAACTACTATCGAAAATTACAATTGAAACATATTTTCTACCATTTCCGGTACGAAAATGAGCTTAGGATTTGCACAATATGAAAATACCTACTCCAAAAGTGGGAAGTGGAAGACCTGGAAGACAGATTTTGTTACGAGAAATGGTTTTCATTTTTTTGTTTGGATTTTTTCAAAATCCAGCAGCTGTAGGTATCGAACCGATATATCTCGTTCCGAAGCACGTAGGCTAACTTTTCAGCTATTGGGGAGAAAAAATTAGATATATATGTATATATACTTGCAGTATAATAATTATTCCTTTGAATTCACTTTTCATATAGTTTGTTTATTCTATCGTAAACACATTGATTTGTATTGTATATTTTCGTATCGTGTTTTTTTTCTCCACGTCGAGAGAAGATCAAATGGATCTTTTTTTCACATTTTAAATTGAATCGTGCGAAAGCATGTCATATATTTAATACGTTTTCTTTTATAATTTTTCAATTTAAAACAGTTTAATTGAAATTCTTTCATGTGAAAATGTGTTGTATTTATATCATCACAAACCACCTTCAAACGACTAGCATAAGTGAGATTATAATTTTGGAATACAATTCACATAATAAATAAAAAATACTTATCTACTAAAAGATGATTTAAATAATTACATTTTAAATCTTCAGTTCAAAAATAGTACTTAGACTACTAGTTTAAGTTTCAAAGCTAAAAAGTGATGTTTGTGTCGGTGCAATGAAATCTGTCGTTCAGTATGGATGAGAATTTGCAGTGTTTCCGATTATATCGCGAGTTTAAATCTGTCAGCCAGAATAAATTTGTATTCTATTTTTTGCCTTCAAATCTGGGCCATAGATACATAAACATTTACAAGTGAACCAAAAAACCTATATAGCTATAAATTGTATTAGAGTTTTTTATTGATATAGTTTTATAAATACAATGCTTTAAGAGAGAAGATAAATTTAGTTCTCTTATTTAAAAAAAAAATATAACAAAACGAATTAATTTAAGCTCAGAATAAAAAATATTTCAAAGAAAATATTAAATGCTCATGGTACTAATAGCTCATTTTTTTTTTATAATAATATTATGTAGAGATATTTTTCCTCTCTCTTGTTCTTTGTTTATCTCTCTCTTTTTATCAAGTGACAGTTAAACATGTCACAATAATTAGAGCGTCAAGCCCACGCAGTCTATTTTGTGGAATCTTTTTCTTTATAATACTGACATGTGTTCGAAAAAAATCATGTTTTATTAAAATATCATAATGTACTGCTGAAACCGAAAAAAAAATCGAAAATTTTCCGCTGCAAAACGTTACTCGAACATACTTTGCATTAACAACAATTTTTCAAAATAATCATTTTATTTATATTATACACGTACATTATTATTGTTTGTAACGTACACTACTGGTTCCCGCTTTTTAAACGTAGTTATGCCATTTATATACAACTGGTTGGTATGATATTAAATATGCTAAGTGTCTCTTATTGCCTCTATTTTAAGAAAAACGTAATTTTCATTAGCTTCGTAGCCAGACATCAATAAAGTCCAAATGTTTTTTTTTCATTGGATAACGCAATGTGTATTCATTATTATTTTTACACACGATCGAACTTAAATTTAGTTAAATAATTAATATTTCTGACTGATGGTGCTTGATGGAAATTGATTTTAAATTCTAAA
>JAGVSQ010005970.1:0-16981 GCA_022683975.1 Rhyacophila evoluta
TTAGGCCTGATAAGCACTGCGGCGTGATTTATTTACGGCTATGAAAGGGTTAAAACAAGTCTTACTTTTTAACGTAGAAGTGTCCTATTAAACATTAACGGAACACAGCATTAAAAATAATGTATTTTTTAATTATATGATTCACCTTAAACTTTCTCTAACGCGCCAATATTGTCGCTAAATAAACATAAAATCTTCATAGTTTTAACGAAAATATCCAAACACCGACATCCTAAAATCTCAAGACGAAAATGCAGAATATTAAAACGAACTCGATTCATTCGCGTTGAATATATAATAATATTATAAGCCGAAACATACCACTTTGACGTAATTATCAAACAACAACATGTAACAATTTAATTATGTAGCGTACACAACATTTCCGTATTAAAATAAGACTCATGTTAATTTATGTTGCGTACATCTAATTTAACATAATGTTAATTGCCGCCGTCTTATTCGGCCCTGAAACAAAACAAGTACGCCACTGGCCGCGTACTAAGTACTCATGGATGGACCAATTACGTTTTTTTTTAAAGTTCATACTAGATTCGCACCATAACGACGACCTGATATTTGTGTAACTCATAGTTTTTTTACGAGAGCTGTTTTGGTACTAATTTACGAATTGAAAAATAATACTCGATCCAACGCTGAATATAACATAAGTTTGCATCGATATGACAACAGATAGCTTTTGCGTTTTTAACTCGCGGCTAAGGCCGCGGGGATGATGCCAGAGCGACCACGTTACAGCGATTGTTACAGAGATGCAAAATAGCTATAAATATATGAGTGAGCAAGTTTGACAGCGCGTCAGTTACAACAATTCCCTCACTTGCTCACTCACATATGTATAGCTATTTTGCATCTCTGCTATCGTGGTTTTGTCGCCGTGACATCTATAGTGCCTGCGGCTTAACTGTGCCAAAAATACTTGTTTTAAAATACTAAATATTGGTGCCGGACACCAAGTGTGCAGTTGAAAATTTACGTTTTAAATTGAAATAATGCAAAATGTGCTATGCCAATTATTGCAATTGTATCAAGTCAAATAATATTTGTAAGTGCAAGAAATTAAAAAATAACGGAAACAGAAAGACGACATTCCAAGACATACATTAAGCACTTTATACAACCGATCATAATGCCTATCCTTTTCCCGCTTGACGCAATGACACCAATCAAATAAATAATCGACGCTGTCCACCGTCTTCCAATACAGTGCTTCTCAAACTTTTTGGTCCGCAATCCCCTTAGGCACTACAAATTTCAAAGAAACCCCCGAAGAATGGTTATGCGTAGAAAAACATCCCGGAGTGGGTTTCGAAAATTGATAGTTTATTTTACAAAACGAAATTAAAGTAGTGGTACATACAATTCCATTATTTAAAAATATTAAACGATATAAAAATTATGGTAAACTTATTCAACCGATAATTAGTAATTCTAAATAATATTAAGAGAGACTCAAAATCTAAGCTAAATTCAAAGTCTTTTTTTCCTCATCGTTCTCTTTGTGAGATTAGTAAAACGAAAACAATGAAATTGCGGTGATATAATATCGTAAATTCTTTAACATATGGTCACTTTATTTTTATGGTCGTTCATGCATGCTTGCGCAAGTTTACATGAGCGTGTGTAGCCCCCTTAACTCATACCTCGGGGGGCAACACTGAATTATGCGGACAACACGAACGTTTTCCGCATTTAAATTTAAATGAACAGGGTTCCCAGGAACTTACGCACTCCAAAGAATTCTGATCACCTTGTACTCGCTGAGCCAAGTGCGGGACTTTAATTAAAACGTCCGACGCAACGCTAAGTCTAGTGTAATTTATTGAATCCAAACAATAAAATTTATCCTTTGAATTCGCTTTCATGCGATAAATCTACCTGAGAATAAGTCGTAGGCGAAAAATTTTATCCGATTATACTTAAAAAATGTTTATCTCATTTGTTTTGATAAAATACAACGAACAAAAACAACATCAATAATATACTAAATAATAACAATGATACAATATCAATTAATCATATAAAGATAAATACAAAAAAAAAACCAATAAAGAAAACAATCAAGAGATGAATCATGTCATACAAATTCAGGTTCAAAGAGAAGTAAGAATTAAGAGAAACACATTGTATGAGAATGTGAAGATTTTTCCGATGTAATCAATAAGCCATGCACAAAATGGCATTAAAGAAGAAGAAAATATTAAACCATATTACATACCAATTAGTGTATTGTTTTGTACTAAGAAAGACAGACTGACGACGTTATCGACCAAATGACAAATGTAAATACTCTATATAAATAAGTGTGAACTATATATGATTAATCAATCAAATAATAAAAATACTTATTAACGAAAACGTTTATATTACTCGACACTCTGTTATCTTAAAACCCTGATACTGAGTTCAGATTCTCGATTTAGCAGTGTTAAAAACTGTTACATTATAATAAAAATTTCGCTTTGGGCCAAAGATGGTCCAAGGCGTACGTGGCTTTGGAAAATGAAAGAACTAAATAAAAGCTTATAAAAAACTGCGCAACCTGTACACAATTGATTTTCTGACCCTATCGGTCTCAAAATTGTAAATAAACAAGGAAGTCTCACAAGTTACTGATCTGTGATATATATTTGAAGATGCTTTGAATTCAATACTTCGAGAACAGTTGTCGATATAGATATGTAAGGATGACACGTGGCGAGACGTGTACAACCACGAGCTTTATGTATCGAGCCGTAACTTTATAACGCTTATGATGTTTTGCTTCGTCGATTTTCGACTTAATTTAAAACGTAACGACTTGCCAGTCCATGCGGATATCTATTTTGAACTGATATGGTAAAACAAAAAACAAAAATTGCTGCATAAAATCTTTTGCCGAAAACGGCACGGTATAAGTAGTATTGCAATCTATCTCACATGTAAATATAGACCCAGTAAAATTTATGAGATAATATACACACAATGGTCTAAGAAACTACTATTCAAAATACATTTATTATGACTATGGTAGTGGGGGTATTAATTTATACTGTGAAGACCGGACAGTGTTTCAAAAAAGACATAGTTTATCTAAACTCAAGACATAGTAGAGAATGGTTTATATTTTAGTTGCAATTTATAGATAAGTGAACCCATGACGATAATAAAAGTATTTAATGTCAAAATATGGCGTAAAACCGTATTCAATGGAATAAACAATGGTACGTGTGTTCACCGTGTAGCAAAAAGAACTTTTAAAAAAAATGAGATCAATGTCACCCACAAGACGGCCGGCCAATGAGAGACGCGTGAAATTAACATTAGAAATAAACAATATCTAAGTACAGCATAACAAGTCACGTGGGAGAGATCAATTATTTACATTTTGTACAAGTACTCGCAAGAACAAAAGAGAAAAGAGGCGTAACAGTGACCGGGGTTATGTCTTTCCATATTATTAAAGTACGTACTTAACATATTATATTATACAAAGGATACCAGCGTCTCTCAAGTGAGTCTCGTTCAATAAATATCAATTAATTTTCTGGTTATTAATACTTAGTTGAAGAAATCGATTAAACTGACAAATCAGTTTTACGATTTTCCGTAAATTGTCGATTTTATCACGGCCGCTCTTGAATATCGAGACACTCATTTGATATGGCTCAATCGACAAAACCGGACAGATACTTAATGTAAACTAGTAAATATACTATTATGTAAACAAGTTTATTAATTATATAAAACTATTATGCACTTAATACTATCCATTTGATTAAATCAAATTGCACGTGATAGAAATACAACTTACTAGTTTTCAACTAAGTTTTTTTGACGTCGCTCACCGTATTAAAGCAGACCACAAACATTTCTGAATCTGTAAACAGAATAAACAGAAAAATATTCGCATAGTCGCATGAATGTGTTTGTACAAATCCTCACCATTTTTATGACAGTATAATTTGGTCATATACTAAATACAGAACTATATACTATTAGTCTTGTAAAAAACGTTCAACAATTTGCTTTCAGAAATAAGTTAAACTCACTCGTATCCAATAGTTTCATGATTATAAAAAAATGCGATCGCTCAGCTATTACAAACGAGACTCTTTATGTAGCCTGCAGATTCCATTACACGTGCCAGGAACTAGGCCGAGTGAATCTAGGCACTCGTCTGGCCACCGAAGCAGGAAAATTTAGATATTAATCGAGCTTAATCATATTAAAAACCCTATTAAAATTAGAGATGATAAGGAAATTATTATGAAGTTTGAAGTATAAATTGTACTTAATTATGATAACTAATATAATTCTACCATATTGTATTAGGTAGAATATAAATAATATTATCGAATTATGATTTATAAATATTTTTCGATGATGACGAATACAATTTACTATGACATACTTACCGCTAATAACTTTTAATTTATAAATTTTCCCTACACTATCCACCCGCCAAGTACACATATACCGTGACGTAACAGACATGAGGCGAAACTGCCAGAAGTGTCCCAAGAGCAGCTTCCCAAGACTTTGGTCAGCGTGCAAGAATGCTATTCTAAGCGAGGACAATTAATATCGAGCCTTGCTGAGGATTTCACATTTTTAACATGAAAATAATCATTCGTAGAAACCAACTCATAATGGCCAATCTGTCCAACAAATAGTCGGATTGAAAAACTCTTTCCTTTCAAACGAAATATGGGGAAACTCCCAAAGAATGTGATTCGCACCCTGCAATTCGCCACGTAGGCAATAAAGAGATTCTATAAGAGTTTAGACACATAACCACCGTGACCAGTTAAGAACTTAGATGTCTAATGGTCTGGAGTAAATTCGAACATCTCAGTATTACATTATTTCAATATATTCACTGAACGACAAATTGATTTCGGCAATAAAGGGCCATCACCATTTTGCTCCGGGTCAGAGTAAATTGATCGTGACGTACGGTTACAGATTATTTTTACAATGACCGATTGTTAGCTATTCATTTAATCCATCCTCTTAAATGTAGTTCAACTTGGAATATCTAATAATCCCTATGTAGTAAGTCTAAATTTTCTGGGACAATAACGACACGTTCGTTTAAAATCATTTACTAGGTTACTAAAGCAAGTAATAAATGTGAAATTGCGAGCTGAGTCATTGTGTGTTAAATGTAGATGTACGAAGGAAGGTACGAAGTGACATTAATCAATAACGCATACAAACAAACATATTTGACAATTTAGTGATATTTATATATGAACGCATGCAATAACTACTGTGATATATTTTTAAATAAACTTGTATATGGATGCATTTTATTATAAAAAATAGTACCGTTATTAAATAAGAAACGCGTAGTAAAAACGATACATGCAATTAAAATTTTGATAGTTAAGTACTTTGTCTATGGTTGAAAAATAATTAATCAAAACATACCTTTGTTATTTTATAAAACGGCAATGTTGGTCACCAATCTCCAGGAAAATATCGTAGCGAATTAAATCACGTAATTTCGAAGATCAATCCAGTTAGATGTTAACCAAAAACACAATTTATTCGTCACCCACAAAAAATCAGATCCGACACATCTGTGAAAACATTTTTGCCACTCTGTTAATGGTAAAAACACAGCACAAATTTGTATTTTATTATTATTATTAATTATGCAATTAATATTGGTGTATTTATTTACGATTTAACCGAATAATAATATTACAAGAAAAAACAAATACGTTTAATTCGATAACAAATTGTCAACATTGCATTTTATGCATTGTGATGTTACTTACTGTTCTCTTCCAGTGAAAAAAGTGTTCTGCCTGATTAAAGATAATAATGATTTATTACAGAAAGGATCTTTATCGAGTATTGATTTAGATGAATTAATGTTTTCTTGATAAAAACGTGCATCTAAACAATATTGGCATGTTTCATCTCGTGAACGAAAACAAATTAAAACAGATGTTACGTCATTGCAAATCAAACACCTATACACAATTTTATTTTGGTACAGTCCGCTAAGCCCAAAATATTAATCACAATAACCGATAACAAATGATGACGGTTTAAAAAAGTGATAATCGGTTGACACTCGGAAATTTGCAAAACGATCGATCGAAGCAATTCACACCACTGAGAGAATAAATTCAAAAAACAATGAACATAGCAACAGTCACGTCGAGCAAAATTTTCGATAGCTCCCGCCGCACAACACCGCTGCAACGGCCGAAACCGGACTGAATTGAAGATCGTGTATTTTCGCCTCGTCGGATCTATTTCAAATCGGTATTTTCACAGACTGCCGCAAATGTGGCGCTAGCTGTCGCGCACGCTTTCTATCTCTTTTTCACTACACCAACTCATGTGTTGTTGTTTCTTTTCAATTTAGGTTATGCTCACTAATTGATTTGAAAATAGGTTTCGAATAGGAGGCTAAGAAAATGTTTTATTATTATTAGAAAATTAGTTTTAACTTCTAACAGTTATAACTTCACCCAAATTTAAACAAAACAAGGTTTGAGACGCACAATTAAATATCACTTAAGCTAAAAGAGATGATACTCTCGAATTATTAGGTAAAATTAATGAGAAAACGTATTAAGCCTTCTCTGCAGTGTTTATTTTATGTCAATTAATTATTTAACTCTCAATTAAGATCGTTACTTAAAATAAAGTAGGGAGACTCCCCATGTTCACATGATACATTAATGTTTTACGATTTATTATAATATTTAAAATTTACAATGTGAGGTTACATTAAATATAAATTTTATACCACACTTTTTACGAATACTTGTGTAAAAGATTGACATATTTTTCGTTGCCATGGCCGCTCTGAAAGTGGAACATATCGATCTCAGCAGTGTAAAGACTTACTTTGACAATTTTTTTCACGAGTAAATGCATTGGGTTCTGCATCTTTAGATTTTTATATAATATATTAGATATTTGTATTTCGTATGATCTTAGTTATTATCAGATTGAAAATCTGTTTTTACAAAACATGTTTTGCTTACTTTATGGCCATTACTAAAACATAAATGACACAATATGTACCGATAAAATACCACATAATTAATATCGACTATGTGCAATATTTAAAACTTTTTTACCATTGTCGCTTCAATTATGGAGCATATGAATTTTCACAATTTGAAGTCTTATATTGTCAGTTTTTTTTAAAAATATTATTTGTTAGTCAAACACTGAACCGACTCGATAACCTATTCTCTATTTCCTATGTTAGGAGGTACAAAATAGGCATAGAGGAACTAAATAGAATAGTGGATATATATGGCAACGAAGAGAGAGAAAAGAATTGAGCCAACTGGGGGAGGCCTTCGTCTCATCTTATCTCATAATCAGTGGATAATTACCAACTTATTTTCTGTTTTTAATACTCGAAGAAGGTATACATATTTATATTTTTGTTCTAATCATATGTCGTGTTGTAAATGTATTGCTAATTGTAATGTTACAACATGTGTAAATAAAATGAAATAAATAAAAAATATTGCAACGATGTAAAAAATATATACTGTTTTAAATATTGTTATTTTTTTCTATTGGTATTACTAAAACATAATAAGGCAATTAAATAATTATTTTTTAAATTTGGAATCTAAATTTTAAATATTTTAAACTGTCGAAATTATTCGAAGCGTTCTAATTTCAACGGTCAAATCACAGCATTCAAAAAGGGTAGATTTTACGTTAGGTAGGTAGGTATCCTTTATTACAAAAAAAAACAATCTTATTTTTTTAGATGCTTCCCTTGCAATTTCTTTTAACTCTTCAGCTACCTTTAAAGATAAAATCGGTGACTACGGTTCCTTTTTAATTTAAAAAGGGACAGGCTCATTATGGACGATATTAAATCTTTTCAATAGATTCAACATTTACTTTAAAAATAATTTACGATGATTTTTAATATATTTCAACATTTCTGTTTCACAATATTTTATTACATGTGTTTCAAATAATCGTATATTTATAGAACACGTTACATATCATTTTAAATTTATAGAACATATACATTGTATCGGTAACCAGACAACTGCGCACATGACAAGTGCTCACATGACAAGTGTACACATAGACAACTGCACGCATTACAAGTGCTCACATGACATCTGCGCACACATTGAAGTGCTCACACCAATACAGAAATTAATATTAAGACATATTAAAGGTAGATTTTTATTTTTTATTTAAATAATACATAATCACTTGCTAAAGTGGAGGATATGGATCTACACAGTGTGAAGAGATCCACTACGAAAGTGGAGTATGTGGATCTTCGCAATGTGAAAACGTCTTGACAGGTTATTTTTGTTTTCACGAGTATTGTTTGTCACCCAATTACTCAATCCAATGGGCATCCAGTCCTGCATTTTTGGATTATTAAATGTGGGATTAAAATGATGAGGGAATCGAACCCGCATTCTCCGGATTGCTAGGCGCGTATGCTTATTTGTACGCTACCGAGGAGACAAATTTATATAAAAGTTTTATTTCAAGATATTACGTGGTTTTTGAAACTCTGGTCATTTGCTTCCCCCTTCATCAACCTACACGTATCCACATCTGTTAGGCGAACGTATACAGTGGCGTAACGAACTGTATGCGCTCTTTAAAATGTCAGAAGTGTCTCAGGGGCAGCTTACCAAGACCTTGCTTGGCGCTTACTAGAGTGTGCGTGATTTCTAATTGAATTAAGCCCTGTTAATATCTAGAGTTATTGAGAGGAAGCTGGCACTCTTAGGCGGAGGAGGGAGTAATATCTGGGAGGGATTGTTTTGGAGATAATTATCCAAACGCCCATAAACACACCCTAACAAACCATCCCTCGTAAAATTATCATTATCGTTAAAATAGTGACATAAGATAGCCATTCTAATGCGTTCCTTAATGGTTTTGGGACTGTCCTTATCTAGGATTTATCTAATTAAATTTTTATATCACCAACTATTTTAAACATTTATGAAACTCTTCTTCTTCTTCCATAACAGTTCCCTATATGGATATATTTACGTACTCCCAGGTCACACCTACATCCCGTAACTCCACCGAATACATTCTATAGAAAATATTTAGCGCCCTTCCGGGACGCCGACGACCGGTCGGCTTAAAGAATAAGCAGGTCAGGTCCAGACTCTCTTCAAGCATCCGCAGTATGTGACCGAGCCAGGTCCAGCATCGCAGCTTCGCGTTATCAGTAATAAGTGGCTACTGATTTAAAAATACAAATTGACCGCTTAGATTGAATTGTGTATACACAATAAATATTCTCGATTTATTCAAATATTTTTTAATTAATATACAGAATGTTATCCTTACGTCAAAAAATAATTTTCACAAACTTCAAACTGTTCCAAATTTAAAATCAAGTAACATCAACCGTCACTTCGTGTTCATAAATGATATTCTAAACATCATTTGTTTTTTTTAAATACTTAAACAGCTCATTTTACTTTTTAAAATGCCTGGAATGTCTATGGTATATCTACAATTATTATAACTCGGCCTATTGCTTCATTATCTTTTTAAAGCCTCAAACCCTAAAAGCTCAATTTATATAAACCTTTTAACATTCTGTGCATTTATAGAATCGTGTCCTACAAGATTAAAGATTTGTCACGCTACCGAATTTATCATAGCCACAACCTCAATAATTCTATGAATGCAACATGCATATACCATAAAACTTATGGATATTATAATGCGTTAATCCTAATTCCAGAGATTATCAGACGTGACAGTAATGTTCAACCCAAGAATTCACTTGAAAATACTTCCCAAGAGACTTTAATATGTAGAAATTTTGGCAGGACCGGCCTTATAGTTGCTGGTTCTCTGACCAATGTCGGCGCCCCTTTTAAGTATATTATAATTATAAAAATTTAGCTTAAAATACATAAATGAGTTTACTTTCTGAAAACGTATCATAAATACATAAGCAATGCCAAACCGCTTTGTATAAGGATGCACAAACTTAATCTATTAAATTAAAAACCAAATTACGATGTAAATTACTCATCAATTTTCTAATCGTTTTCATAGTATTTAGCATAAGTATCTTACACATTTATGGAAGACACTTTAATCATACAAAAATTAATACACGTAGAAAATAATGTCGAGTTTATTTAATTGTTCGTATAAACAAGGCGCCCATTGTAATCAGGCGCCCAATATGCACACTAGTACGGCTCTGTACAGTACATGAGCCTGACATGTCCATTTAAAAAACGTCAGATTGAAATAATATTTTATTTATTATTTTCGCATTTTTTAAGAATCTCGATAGCGCCCCTAAGCACATGGCACCCCGAGCAACTATCCGTGTTGCCGGACCTTGAATCTGAAATTTAGATCTTGTACAATTTGAGATTACAACAGAATGTCCGCTCTGAAAGTGAAGTATATTGGTTCAAAACGAAAATACTAAATGCATACTTTTATAAACGTAGATACAAAACGATTAAATATATAATATTAACAATCACGTAGTAAACGAATAAAAGTCACATTACAGAAATCAGTAGCGATATTTTGCTATGGAGAATAATAATGTTTCCGTATTAATCATTTGAAGCCATTTTTTAATTTATCAGTTTTTATCATTAATTGTTTATGCATTAATTTGTGCGTGATATTTAAAAAAGTTGTATGCAAACACTCAAATTATAACTATTGGCATTTCTCGTTGTTATCGCGAACAATACTATACCGTTATTTAGCATTTAAGTGGTTAAAATAAAGTCTCACTAATTCACATTAATAAATAAAAAGTTATCTATTTAAAATTGACAAACCATTTTTATAACGATGCTTTATCTGAAGGTGGCCTAATCTGATGCGGTTTTATGAAAACTTTCCATATTTTTATGCATAGTTGGATATTTACAGTACTATTATGGCTTGGGAATTTGGCATTGACATGCATTTTATGTAATAAAAAAACAACAACAACATAGCTAATAGACGATGCGTAAACAAGCGTAAAATGTGGTAGGTACGATGAATAACAAAAAAATACCATAAAGACTGAAGTTAGCCATAAATATGGCGGCCAAGCTAGTAAAAGTTTTTTGTTTTGGGTTTTGTGGAGCGTTAACGGCGGGCGTGACAGTTTTTCTTTGTTTTGAGTTTTGAAATATGATATCGGAAACATGACTCCCTATATTAAAAGGTCTTTAAAACTCTGGAAACAGTCGTAAACACGGATGACGAGCGAAGTACGGCAACCAAAAATTTAGGAGTTTTTAACAATGGCGGTGAGACATCTCGTAAAGTAGGTTATGCATGTCAAACTCAAAGGCTATTACGAGTCAAATAAACAAATTCAAAGGCTTATTCTGAAAGTGGAGCATAATGGATCTTCGCAATGGTAACCAGACAAGTGCTCACATGACATCTGCTCACACATTGAAGTGCTCACACTAACACAGATATTAATATTAAGACATTTTACACTTAGTTTACGTAATTATGGTATAGGTAGATTTTTATGCACGTTTGAGAACTCCTGTGTCACACTTGTCTAGTGCTAGCCTACAGTATGGACTGTCTGGGATACGCAGCTACTCTAGGTTACAATAGAAATAATGTTTCAGCTATCAATAAATATAAATCTGCCAAGTAAATATAAGCAATATATTTTTTAATGCGTTAAACTTCACAAGACTATAAATTGCGTGCTTAAGAGCCAGAGGTCCCGAGTTCGAATTCCTTAGGTGCTGGATTTAAAAAAAGGGCGCAGGACCGAATCTCCAATATAAGCAATTGGCTGACAACTTCCCTCTGATCGGTCAAGAAATCAAGTCTTCACTTTGTAAATATACTCCTTTGATAAAATAGAACATCTGTATACTAGACCAGCGGCTTCCAGCCTGGGAGGCGCAGACTATTTATTGCCTATCGGCTACCGGTGAGACAAGTTATAAAAACGTAGGTATATTTTTCAAAAAGCATAATATAAAATTGTTTTCTTCCTGACGCTTGGTGCTTTTTATTTTTTTAATATTATACATACATGACACGTTCTTTATCATTTTAATTTTTTTTTCAATTTTCGGCACCTATCCTGGCAATAGCCTGCGCCCACCGTTTCGTTAATTATTATATTTTCTTAAAAAACGTAAGATATTTTAAATTGCTGTTCGCAAAATTACATAAATCAATCCTATGGGCTCAAATTCATTCTCAAGTAGTCCTTTGATTCCGAAATGGGAGCGGCCACATGTGGTAATATTAAAACATTCTTACCAATTTGGGATAGCTCTATAGTTTATTTTGTGAGAATAGAAGAGCATTGCTTAAAAATCGGCGTATCCAATTCGATTAATTTTATGATATTAGTTGAATTGATAACAGTGAAAGATTTTAGTGCATAAAACGTGTGTGTATAAATAATTATCTCACTAATGAAAGGATCATTGTTGTAGAGCACCTACGATAATTTCTGTTCTACTGAAACGTTCTTATATTTGGAATAGTTTTTTGTACTTGTTATAAAGTTAAAAATGGAGTTATACTCAAGTCCGCCCATTATAGATATATTATGAAACAAAAACTCGTAATATCAACTGCATAAGTGTTGCTATAAAAGGTGTTTTCCCAAACCATTTAAAGTATTATTATTTTCGTCCCATGCCAAATTCTCCTAGTTGAAAACTCACTGATGAAAGGGTTAAATAACACGTCCTACATTCATTTTTTCAACTTGGCATCCGCAATACGTGGCCTAACCAGCGTCTCAATTAGTATACTATAAGAGCTTACTATATGATGCAAGTAATGTATAATAGTATAATACATTCAACGATATGTATTCATATATTGAGAACTCCTGAGACAGAAGCTGGAAAAAGTTTTTAAAATATTGTACACCCTTGTATATTACTTTGCCGATCGGTACAGCTATCCAACATAAATTACGTCTAGCCCGACCATCACATCGTGGTGTATAGTCTAGACTAGACGTAACGTAAGCACTTGTATCTAATACAAACTGTATACAATATACATTATAATACACGTAATTTAAAACAAACAAACTTCACCATTTTCGAAACTTTCAATGTTTAAAAGACAGGGTGGAACTAATTACATTATAAACAAGCATTTTTTTATTTACTATATTAAGTGAGCTACACACGTTCAAGTTTGCCTGCACAATCATTATTTTGTGTTTTTATTTCACATTTACCAATTTTAGGTAATCCTACGCGTATTCGATGTAAATTATTAGACCGGCTATCTACCGACATAAAGTGAAATGACAAATAAACCATTCATTGATATGGGGTGCTTCAATTATTATTTTTGCATAATATTAACATGCTCGATTTGACCATCAAAATGCACTGCAACAAAACAAAATTAAAAGACTGGTATATACAATTTCACTATTTAAAAAATGTTGGTAATAAAATATTAAACGAATAATAGTAAACGTATTCAATTGATAATTAGTAACTCTTAATAATGTTAGAAAGACTCAAGTCTGAACTGAGTTCAAATTTTTTTTTAACTTTTATCAATGAAAAATGAAATAACAGTGTTATAATATCGTAAATTCTTCAACATACGGTCACCGTATTTGTATGATCGTTTATGCATACTTGCGCAAGTTTTCATGAGCGTGTGTAGCCCCCACAACACTCAAAGTCATGCAACGGTACTGGAACTGGCTAAGGCATGTGCTGTGCATACCTTCGGAGAGCCTGGATCCTAAGTGTCTCTTTTTTCTACCGGTAAGATTCCAGCAACCTGAAAGACTGTTGGGTGCTATCCACAGGATATAAGCAAATACAATTCTCTTAACAACTCTCAAAACTGATTCTCATTATTATTGTGATTTTTTAAATAATTCACTACGTTTTTTTCCTTTTTTATTTTAAAGTAATGTTTCAATTTTTATAACCCATAGTTTATATTTTATAACTGACTGCATTGTGCTGATGGTTTTCTGTAATAAAATAAAATAATTACAAATAGTTTACATAATTTGAGATGGTACCAACATACAAGAGATTTCAACACAATAAGTAAATTCAGAGTAAGTATGAAAATGGCTAATCTAACCTTTATCATTACGTTACCTAACCTAACCTGACTAATTGGAGAGATGAAATGTTCAGTTGCCCTTTACAAGTGGCGGATAAATCATGAATAATGATGATGATAAATTATTTTGCTAGTGCGAAACACATCAATAAATACTATAAAATTTATTTTATGTTTAAGTCGAGACTAAGCAAGATTAAATTAATAACAACCTCTTCTAAAATTATCATAAATATTCCAAGCCGGTCCTGTCATATTATTTCATCTTCGAGTTTCAATGTCGCGACCAAACTGTCTACATTTTTTGTCTCAATTATTATAGACAGACGTTTCGTTTATGACAAAATCATAAGGTGTGTTTAAATCCACAAAATAACAGTTTTTTCACCCACTATTTCTACAAATTGTATTTTCATCCATGACTGACTTCGTATGTAAAGATGAACTGAATTTAATAGTTATAGACAAACAGTGTCTTATCTTCTAGAACAATTAAATAATATTACACGTTTTAATTGTTTCAGTATAAAAGCTTTTTAACACATAACTACCTCGTTAACTAACTGTCCACATGATCGTAAGAAATTTTTGATTTTCACTCATTGATTCAAAATAATTTTAGTATCGTATAACAATACCTCGTAAAATACACAACATAAACATACAGGAGACAATCATTACGTAATTTAAGCTCAACGTGATATAATATTTCCCTGCAGGTGCGTAGCTAGATATTCAGCGCCCTGGAGCGAGTGAAATCGGTGCGCACCCTTATTTCTCAGAAGAGTTCTAACGATTTTTTTCTGTCTAGTCTTATTGTTTCGATTTAAATCTTACTTAATAACAATTTATTTAAAAATTTAAGATACTTTAACGTTAGGATATTCAATTTACTAAAATAAAACCAATTAGAATTCTTTAAGTACAGATTACTCACTAATGTTTACTGCATAATTCATTTACAAAATGTATTGATGTGTGTTTTGTTTCCACAATAAAAACTTTTGTTTTCTGACTTTGTTTTTGTACATTTCGTGCGCCTGGAGTAGTTCGCTCCAACTAATCCACGATAGCTACGCTACTGTTTCTTTGTGATCAGTTGTAATGTGTGCAATTATCTTTGCATGCATAGTAAGCAAGACAATTGTGCACAATCGTATTATCTGCATATATCTGTCAATCTATAAATTCATGTGATGCGTATAAATCGGTGGTTCCTAAAGTGGTTTTTACAGACGCCCAGAAGTCATTGTGACCGCTGAGAGGGGTTTGGCAAATTAAAATTAATTTGGTGCGTGGAAAACGTCTAGGGTTTGCGAGAGGTTTAATATAAAGTTAATAGTTGTGACCCATTTTCATTATTATGAAGGTCAAAATAAAAAAAAATGGAAGCGATTTTTACTTCCTAATTAAAGTAGAGTGGTTACAAGTTTAGACTTACTCATAAACAAAAGACGAACATAATTAATATCTTAAATCCAACCGATCCCATTGACAGACGTGTTTTTTTTATTTTAAGACAAAAGTTATAATTTCAATAAATGCTACTTTATATATGAAAATGTTTTATTTTTAGGTTATCATTTACAATTAAAAACATCAAATTTGTATTTTTATATAATGCAGGAATGTAGAGTTATTTCACTTAGGCATTCAAGCTCTAAATTTTGTTATAAGGGGGGGGTCCATGGGCATAGTAAGTTTGAGAACAGCTGGTATAAATAAAGAGCAAAGCGACCAGCGATATAGAGATGTAGGTGCGCATGCAAATTTAGAAGATTAAACGTAAACACAAAACGCTCCGCGCTGCACAAGTCACTTCGCGTTAATTTTTGAAGCAAACTTTATAATATGGCGTGTTTTACAATATTGTCAGCGTAAAAAATAAGCTTAAAATATTTCCGTGTAAAATAAGCATGTGGCTAACAATGTATAATAAATTAGCGAATTTTGATTGATGTATTAAACGTTCCGTACCAATTACCAATATGGCGTCCTCGTGTCAGTCACGGCTTTTTGTTTATTTTACACAATTTTTCTTTTGTACACTTCAATGCTTTGAGTTTATTGTTTATTTTCCAATATAAATTTATAATAGACAATTTAATCAATCGGGGATACTATGTATTCTATATTTGAATACAAAATACGTACCTAAGCCTGTAAAACTGTGTATAAAAATAACAGAAAGCATTTCTTTGCTTATATTATGTCGTTAATTTAATTTAAAATCTTTACAATAGCAATTTCTAGTGGTGGTTTTCAAGTATTTAATAATGATAAATCCAAAATTTGTAATTGGGTTAACAGACTAGCAGTAAAACTATTTCCCGAACAAAAACCTTCCTTTAAATAATAACCTAGTATAAGACACCCTAGACAATTAATAGGTTAGAATATCTTTACAGTTTTAATATGTTTTAGATGAAGTCTGCGATAAGATTCTGAATTAAAACTGTTCTCAACTTGTTTCCCGCTGAGAATTAAGGCATGCGGTGATGAAGTAAGTGGGTAACGCCATCATTCTTCTTCACACTTCTTCACAAAAGCTGGTGACAATGACGAAGGAATTGTTTGGTTTTAATTGAACTACAGCATTATATCGATGGTTTAATCTGCAAACCAGCTGACTCCTCGCATGATTGAAAAACCTATTTTGAATTTCCCAATACTTATTTTATTATAAAGTTTTTTGGTTCTTCTGAAAAATTCAACTAATATATCTACGTATCGTCAACTTATGGCCATTGATATATAGACAACTTGAAATTCTTGATGTGTATTGTCGATGAAAAACAAGCAATCACCTAATCCAGGGGTCCTTAATCTTATGTAGAACGAATGATATAACCGACATAGACACTTCTAGCAATAAACAACAGATAAAAATTATTAAATTAGCTGATAT
>JAGVSQ010005971.1:5990-16977 GCA_022683975.1 Rhyacophila evoluta
TGTGAGTATAATAGTTTAATATTTATAAATACACATTCATCAGAACAAAAACATTCATCATTAACAATCAGTATACTATACCACTGTCCTTGGAATGAAAGTGGCGTGCGACAGGGTACCCGTTTTGAGAAAATCATCATTGAAAATATTGGAAGACATTTACTCCTCAATATTTTCAACAGAGTATTTCTTGAATATCACACACTATTCTGTTCCTAATGATTGCAGCCTATTTATAAATTGTATCATACCACAAAATGTATGGTGTCAATGTATGGAATATTTTTGATATGAGAGCGAAAATCTTTGGAGTCATTGCATATTGTCTATCTGTATACTATACTTTATAATAGCTTTAGGCATTACAGTTATCATAGAATTTTTACAGATTGAGTTTCATTTTGTACTGCTAAATTTTATATAGATATTAGTGATAATACAAACGACTACATTGATACACTAATTATGAAGTTCATAGATAATATCTGTTGGCGAACAAAATTTCAGCTGAGTCAATTAATAACAACACTGGCATCACACATTTGCTAAATTAAAGTTTATAAATTATAATATTATCTAATGCAGTTGAGCACGGCAACTAATAACTATAATAAAACATATATTTGTAATAATATATCATAGGTACACTTCACAATAAAATTAAATTTGAGCTGATTTGAAGCCATCCCTAATCTTGTTAACAGTTTTATTGTAACTACTTACACAAATATACAATAGCGATCAATATTTTTTACTATAAAGTAAATCAATTTTAAGTTTGTATGGTATGTATATTTAAGAATGTAGAAATTAGTCTACTGGTAGAGTATTGTAAAGTAATTATTCATAAAAAAAATAAGATAACAATTTGGTAACAATTAAAAGTTATGGCATACAAAAATCTACATCTGTAATCAAAAATATGTAAATAAATGAGTTTAGTTTTGATAAAATTTGGAAATGAATCATTACGAAAATACAGGCGGTTTTATTAAAACAAATTGGAAATTGAAAGATAACGAAAGGTACATTAAATGACCTCGATAAGGCGATACAATCAAATTCTCATCGGTGGAGTTGGTAATGTAATTATTTTATTAAGATAAAAATTTTGACTAATTAAACACAAAATAATATTACTTAATATCTAGACTTGGCAAGATTCTTATATAAGGATGGCTGAAGAATTCCCTGTTAATTTGGGTTCTTGTCTGTTTGATTCGATTTTCGAATAAGACTTGTTGAGAATGGGGCAGCAGCAGCAAACTGAATTCAACAAAGTATTGAGAGAAGTTGAACTATCTGACCTGTATAACCCTGATGAAAGATCTTCCATTGACGTAGTGCCGATAAACTGAAGTAAGTCACTTTTAGGGAAGCCGTCTTTATAGCACTTTTTGATCGTGTCATACGCATCCATTATGACGGATATAAACAAACTCAGCACGACATATATGTACAAGCTTATGAATGAATATAAATATATCCGACTGAACCACCAGAGTAGTTGGGATTTTGATGACATGATAGAGAATGTAGCAAACATATCATCACCATTTACCAGTGAAAATAAGCATTCAGAAGTAGTTGCTAAAGAACGGAATTTAATGTGGTAAGGTCCCAAGATCAGCCAACCGCAGAATGTAAAGCCGGCATATATTAAAAGAGCGCACAGTAAGAATCGTGAAATTTTAGGGGCGGCCCGTTTCAATGTCAATATTACGACATTGTATGTTTTAAAGAATCCCAAGTAACGAAGGACACCGAACCAGACTAACAGGTTCCCGGTTCCAAGGAACACAGAGCATATATTCCACTGATCGTTAGCGAATTGCTTCCGTTCGATCTGTTCTTTGAAAGCAGAACCCATAATGATCAGGATGTCATTTATGATAATCATTACATACCAAAGATTCAAAAATTCCATTCGACCTTCGGCGCTTAATTCTTTGTCATAAGTATTTCTGAAGAAATTGACAGTGATTGTTTTTAGCTGCTGAGCCCTGTAGATGGCTCTGCTGCATAATATGAAAGACATGGAGCATATTAGGATAACAAATATATTTAGAATGCTTCGTAGAACTTGGTCGATTTTAGTATCTTTAAAATATTGGACATCTCCCTTGCAATATAATCTGTAAGCATCTGCATCCAGATCTAAAAGCATTTGCCCATCGTGATCTTGATTGTCAAAACTGATTTCAATGTCGAATCTATAACAATCCGGAGGTGTGATGGGGCCAGCAGCTTTGAAGTTTACGGTTTTTAGAGAAAACGTCAAGGATGCTTTTACGAGTGCTGAAAAATTTATATCAATATCTTTAGATTCCAAAAAGTCTTTACTTGAAAATTCAGAATCTACAGTGTTGTTAGTCATATTTAAACAAGTCTCGTCAATTTCAGGATTAAATATATAGCTCTCATTGAAACCAAATATTGTTCCTTCTTTGTAGATATAAAGGCAAAGTTTTGGATCCACTATTGAATTGTCCTCATTCGTGTATGAATAGGTACCAATTGCATTTGATAGATTGGAGTACCCAGCATATGCAAAATCCAAAGTGTCAAAAAATTCATCTGTCTGATATAATGCAAGAGGTCCTGTACCGGGTGGATATGCAGCAACCTCTCGGGTTGGATCCCAACCTTTCAAAAATAGATGAGAAAATGTTACACGACTGTCCCAAGTATAATTCACATGGTTGTATCGATTATGTGCAAATAAACATAGTTGAAACGTCACAAGAATAATTTTAATCACTTGAACTCCAAACTTGTAAGGAAATCGTCTTTTTGCTTGCCACTTTTCAACTGGGTTCATAAAGAAGAACTGAAGTTTTCGTCGCATTTTCTGCTCCAGTTGTAAATTACTTGAAATCGAAGCATTTTGATTGATTGCACTGTCTGTCGGTTGCGTCCGTGTAACGTTGGCCGAGTAGAATAAACGATCATCGTCACTTGTGTTGTCTTCAGGTGACGAGGTGATATTATCCATTTCTAAATCAGAACCTGCAAGAAGTGGTACCCGTTTGTATGCAATTTTTGAAGCGATATTTTCACATATGTATTGTTTGTTTTTTATTCAGACGGCATTTGTCACTGCACAACAAAGAAAGTAGGGATCCCTTAAAATTACACAGAACTTGGAATACACACCACACGACTGACAAATATGTATACAAATTTTCTATTGTCCTATGTTTGTAAGTGTTGACTTCTGTTCAAGGGCTGTCAAATAAAAATAAAGTCGAACACAAAAAATTACATTTCAAGAGTTGCAATGTTATAAAATTATTGCCATTTCTAAAAATATGTATTTTCAATATATTATAATTGAAAAAGCCAATATTATATAATTAAAAAAATAAATAAACCAAAAAGAGTATGATTTTCCGATACATACAAATTTCACCAGTTATAAATCAGTCATAAATTTGTCAAATATTACCTTTTTGCGAACGAGCGATGACACGCATGCTGGCAATAATAGTTGCGAATACGTACGAGGTAGGTTGATAGAAAATACGTACCCTCAATGGTAGAACTGAGACGTTTAACTTTATTATTTTGGAAAAGAGAGACGTGAGAATCGACTATATAGTTTAGAAATGGCAAATATATTATTGAGTGATCTCGTAAATGACAATAGGTAAGTTTTTATAGGGTGTTATGTCTTGAAAGTTTAGGTTATTTTGAAAAGTATGTCAACCAACAATAATCCATTAAGCATCATAAATTTGTTATAAATCCATTGACTTGTTTTCCATAATATGCTTGATTTAATGTTTGTTGCGGTTTATCCGTGAAGTTATACTAGCACATATATAATTTATTCAACAAATTTCGCAATCGTTGCACACTCGTAAACGTTTTTACGTTACTTATCACTGTTAACTTTAAAATGTCACAATATCGCTGTTTGTTCTTCTCTCAATAATTAATAAATTTAGCACCTGCTTCGGCAATCGATTCACTCATTAATGTTGAACTTACAATATAGTCAGCTGAGCAACTTCAAGGCGTTAAATTGGCCTCTATTTTTTCCACCTGAATTAAGGTGAACAAGTAGGTGGCTCTAGTTAATTATCTTCGAAACAGTCATTAAGTGAAGGGCTTACTAATTGTTATAAACTAGTAGTGTGAAGATAAATGATATGACTCTGTCAAAATGTTATTTTCTTCAAAAAACCCAATTATCACATTCAATAAGTTATAGAAGTTATAGAAAATATATTTAGAAAGAAATACTATTCTTAAATATGTCCAGGATCGTTACTAGTTTTGAGATAAAAATTGTTCCCTCGCTTTGCTAAATATATATTTATAAGAATCATATAATTATTATTATTATGTGTATTATACAATATCAATATCGTATAGAATACAATATATCACTCCATCCATTCTAATTCAGTTTCATGAAAGTATCGCTTTCTTTTAATTAATATCAACTAAAGTTGAGATACATGCAATAACGATTCAAATTTTTTTTTAAATAATAGTAATTCATTATTGTCAATTAAATATTTAAACGTTGGTCACTGAAAGGTTAAAGCATGCGTCTCGCATCCGGGAAATGCAAATTCGATACCCAGGTCTACTGAATTTAAAAAAATCTGAAAATGCAAGACTGGATGCTCACTAGGTTGTGCAATTGCTTGATACCAAAATTAATAGAAAATAATCTGTCAAGACATAACTTCACACTGTAGATCCATATGCTTCACTTTCAGAGCGGAAATGATAAAAATAAGAAAGTATTTAAACAAACATTTATGACATGAAAATATTTCTTATGAAGAAAAACATTACATCAAATCTCTTTATAACGGATACTGAAGAAACGAAATTTTCTGTAAAATGTATATTTTTACTGTCTCGAAATGTTTATTTAATATGTATTAATATTTTTCTTATATTCAGTATTGACTATATTTCAGTATATTTAAATCTATAATTACAGTCAATATTGCTATAGCGAATACTAAAATAACAAACACATCATGGCCTACCGGAAAATTCCTATTTTATATTCCTTTATAATGAAATTTCATCATAACGAAACGAAAAAGGTGGTCCCACGAATTTCATTATAGTAGGATTCGACTTGTATAATACAGCTTATTCATTTAATTTACCTTTATTTTTATGTTATTTAAACAAAAAGTAGGTTATAAACAGAAGTTTTATAAAATGTTTGAAAAGCAGGTGGACCATCTGAACAGGTGAACACATGACAGAAATTGATGCAAACATTTTTTATGTAAAAACAAATATATCAACTGATTAGAATTATCAATTAAGTCTGCCTTTTTATTTTACAAGATCCAGTGAAAGGGATCTGTGCATACAGTTTAGTTTGTGGGCTAGTAGAAATCCTTAAGATATTTTAGTTCCTTAGTGTTTATGTGGCATTATGTTGTTCTTTTTTTTTACAGATTTCCGGATGAAAGTTTATTTAATATATTATTATATTTCCCTGTTGGAATCATTCTTGCTATTATAAGGTTAATAGTTGGCATCCTTGTTTGGTTGGCTTCGGCAATCTTACCTGAAGTTTCTTTTTTGAGATTATTTGTAACCAATTTTACCTGTTTTACATTAGGTCAGTATACACTCAACATATTTATATTTTTCTCGTATTCTATTGTTTGTATCTTGATGTATGTTTATTGGGTGCCAAAATTAGGTATTTTCATTTGTTCATTCTGTTGTGTCTCATCCCAATTTTTAGTAGAAATCTTCTTGATTGATTTTTCCTGTTTATTTTAATTTTTTGGCACAATGCCTGAAGATGTTGGTTTTCAACTAGCACATCTTGTCATGACATTTGGTTATAAGACATATATCTTAAATACCAGATAGATTTGAATGTTGAAACATTTTGAAATGCGTCAAGTGATTCTATCATTTTAGATATTAGTTGGTAAATCATTATTTTCACATCAAGATATATGAGTGCATGAAAACGTTTCCAGTTATCAAACCATTTTTATAAGAATTGGTGGTTAGTTATGCGCGCATGAAAATTGCCATACTGTAATTTTATACATTATCATGTTTAATTATTTATTAAAAATTGTTAACCGCTGCCTTTTTTTTCAGGAGTATATGTTAAAAATAAGGGTCAAAGAGATGAGAAAACACGACTCATTGTAACTAATTGCGTGTCGATAGTTGATCCATTGGCGTTGCATGTCGCAACAAGCAGTATTAGCGTAAGTAACATTACCTTTTCTTAGTGTACTTCATTTTAATATATTTGATAATATCCTTAATTTTTTGAAAATGTCTTCAGAAGTATCCAATAGTTGTTGAAAAGATCTATATTGTAACAAGAAATACTAATTTTCGCAGGATACAGTCGGATGCTGAGTTGTGTCTGTACTCCTTTAGACATAAATAGCGTTGGAAAAATACTATGTTCGTACTTCTTTATGGGTTAAGTAATATAATAATTATTGATTTCAATCAATGTTTACTTAGTACCCAGTAAAAGCTTGGTTTAAGGACATTCGATTTAAGATACAAATATACTTAACATTGAACTTTCGATTTGTGAACACAGCCATGTATATGATATCGTATATAATATATATAGTTGGGGTTATATTGTTAAAATCCCTGCAAATGAATTTGGCATTTGAGATATACGTACTGTCTCAAGGTACATAGGTTTAGTAAACATTTTTTTTCTGTAAAACTTACAAAAAAATTCTTGTGCGATAGGAGAAAAAAAGTGTCAAAGAACAACTATTATATTTATTAATTATTCGTGAATTTTTATTGAGTTGAAATGTATAGAAATTCATTATGGATCCAATACAGAATTTTATATCTAATTTTTAGGAACATCTATTTGTAAACCAATGTTTTATACTTATTTAATACAATATCTATAATTAATAATGCTAAAATGAATGTAGTTTATCAGATATCTCTATAATACCTGAAATGTAATGAACTATTTTTAGAGGTTCAAACTTGTTTTTATTATTCTAAAAAACAATGGGTTTTCATTTGATAGGCATTCTCTGTTTCCATCATCCAAGATTTACCATATAGGATTACTTTATTAATGTTTAAATGCCGATATAGTTAAATTGTATATAAAATGTCCAGTATTATGTTTCAGCCAAGTAAATGGGACCTGCCTCCTCCACTGGCATGGGCATTGGGAATCCGGCATTTAGGAAATGCTTCTTCAAATGAGCAGTTGCGAGATGCTGTTAAGTAAGTATTGTTGTACAAGCATAATGGCAGTATAAAACAGTATAGTTAAATCCCGCTGTAGCAAATACCAAAATAACGAAATTCCCGGTATAATGAGTATATCATGGTGGACAGGAATAAAGTAAATACCTATTTTATATTCCTTAATAATGAAATTTCAGTATAACGAAACAAAATGGGTAGTCCCACAAGTTTAGTTACAATGGGATTTTATTTGACTGTATTTGGGTTGAGAATGTGTAAGTATTTACCTATCTGCTGAAATCATAGTTGGTGTGGAATAGAATAGATTATAATAGATGCACCACATTATACTATGAAAACTACAGAAATTCTTACAAGCTCTCAAAATACGCCCGAAAATCACTTCAGTGCCTGAGGTTAAGTAATCATGGTAAATTGTTCCAATATTCAAATAATGTTATTATAATACGTTGGCAAGAATAAAGTTATAAATGAATTTCTAATGAATTCATATGTGGCTAACTCAGTCATTAGATTTAAAAAGATGGCTTCATATTTACTATAATAATTGTGGTTTCGCCAGTGATTTCAGTTTTCTGTAGACAGTTTGGTTATTTTATTATGAATTTTATTTAAAAAATCTCATTTATACTGTGCAGTGAAGGTTATCGATTATTTGTGATAATTTTGTTTTGCTTTTCAGGAAAAAATTTGCAGATATTCCAAATGTTCCGATTTCGATTCAACCTGAGGGATGTCCGACAAGCGGAAAAGCCTTGCTTAAATTCAGTGAATGGCCTTTCATGCTTTATGATAAGGTTCAACCTGCTGCCATTGGTAATTTTTCCATTGATAGTAATATGCACTCATGGGTGTTCAGTAAAATTATCATGCAACCTTATATCAGGAAGTATCCTGCTATTTCACTCACCTAGTCCATCACCTGTTGAGAAAATATCCTCACACCTAGTATTCCTGATTCAAGGAATAAGAAGAATTTATTTTTACCATACTTTCCAATTGGAGAGCCAATTTTAAATAAAAACAAAAGCAAACAGAAAATGTGGAATATTTCATAAAATAAAATTTAAACCACTTATTTTATTGACTGTTAGTTACCATTCAAAGAGTAAAGTTGAGTTTTAATTATTGGTATATAAGATTTTTTTATAATTTTTTTCTATTGGTTTGTATCATTTTCGCTTCGGTTGAAATTACAATTTTGAGGCTATTGTTTATTCAAGGTGGGCTGGGTAATATAAAAGATATTGAACTCAGTTGTTGTTGGAGATTTTATTTGAATCATTGCACAATTTTGTGATTGGTGAAGTGTATCTGAAAAGTACATCTCGTGACCTTTTTATACCAGGAAATAATTTTCTGACAGCTCAGTCAAATCAATATTTTTATTATGTGATTGTTTTTCATTTGATTTTACAATTTGATGGCTTGAAGTGTAAATTGGAGTCCATTTTTGAAAATTTTACAGGAGAGTCTAAAATTGATTAATTTGGTATTTGTTTTTACGATAATTTTATAAAAAAAAAACACTTTAAATGCTTTATTTGTAGAGCTCCTTAAAAATGATATACTTTTGATACATCTGAATCCAAAATAGCAGAGTTATATATTTTGCAGTGTAGGTCTGAAATCCGAATGAAATTGTTAAATTTTCTAGTGACATTGTTTTGATATCTTTAAATAGTTTTGAAGTATTATTAAGTCATTTTCAGCAAAAAAGTGGATCAACTCAACTTTGCACTTTATCGAATTGTATGTACAGTTAGTTATTAAAGTGTGTGAGTCAAAATTTCTGTTATATCAGATTTCTTGTCATTAAAATAGCAAAATATTCATTTAAATGACTAGCTGTCATCATGATTTGGTTGGTAATGTAGCTCTATTTATTTCATGAAGTCTTATTGCAATAAATATTTGTTTAAATTAATTTTGGGCAATAATTGTTTAAATTAGTATATCTGTTCTAATGTTTTACCTATTTGAATGTTTCATTCCCCCTAGAAAGGGAATGTGTTAAACCAGCGTTTCCCAACCTTTTTATCCCTGTGGTCCAGTGAAAATAGGAGAAATATTTCGCGGACCGGTAAACACAAATAAAAACTATATTATTTGTGTTATATTTTGTTAATCAGTTTTTAATCTTATATTTTAACACGTAAACATAACAAACAAATGACGGTCTTATTGCGAATTATGAATACAAACAAAAATATTACATAACATGAAAAATTTGGTGTTCATTGAAATAATCGGAATCAATAATTAAATTAAGGCAGTGTTTAGTATTAAAAATAAGTTCGAAAATTGCATCTTGGCTGAAATAGTAATAAACGTAGCTTCAATATTGTTTTGGAGAGATGAAGCGCTGTATTGACATCCAATCGGTTTCTCAGCTTCATTTTTACTATTGATATGGTCGACAAAGTCTTCTCACATAAATAGGTAGTCGAAAATGCCGATATTAATTTAATGCCTTTGTAACTAATGCATATTTTTCTTCTATTTATGATATACATAATTATTTTAAGAAAAAAATATAGTGTAAACACTAAACTTGCAGTGCACTTATTTCTAATGTCAACCATTAGCGGATCGTCAACAAATCCATGAGGACTGATGCTGCTGGTCCACGGACCGACAGTTGGAAAAAGCCTGTTTTAAACTATTGTTAAATAAGAATGCTTACCATAGTCTAAATTCAGTGTGCAGACAGTTCCTGGCTTTAGTCAGATCAACAGTAGTTCGGAATGGATATACTATCATCGAAGTTATGGTTGCTCATAATATTCTCTTTAATTACCTACCCTTAAATATTAACAAACAATATCTTCACTGGTGCATATACATATTTAAATATTTTTAGCAGTAATTATTGAAACAATCATTTTACTAAATAACGACGAGATGACATGCATATCAAAATGGTAAAGTTGACGTATATACCACTGAATTAGTGACTTAATTCAGAAGGAGTAATAACTCACTAAAAAAGACTCCACTTTCACGGATTTTATCTCTTGTATGAGAGAATACAAGAAGAAGATATTCAAATATTTTTTTATTTTTAGAGGTAAAACGTTGGGTTGGAAACGTTACAATTGGAACAAGTAACCATTGGATTCATAATTCTACTGCATGGTATGATCTCTTCTGGTTTCTTTGGAGTCCTTATACCATCATAACGGTTGATATGCTGCCTACAATGGAGAGAAATGATAAAGAGACGAATGAGGAATTCGCTAGTAGAGTCCAGAAGACCATTGCTGATTATTTGAAGGTATATACTATACCGGTGTAGAATATTTATATTTTCGAATACAACTTATAATTATTAGGTTAAATATTATACCGTCGCCAATATTGCAGGGACACGTAACTTAATTTTTTGGTTTAAGTAATTTCTTGTGTGCAACAAATAATATGCGATTAATACAAGAAATTGCAAAAAATAAAACTACTTTACAAAATGACTTCAACAAAAAAATCAAGTTACGTGTCAAATGATAGTTATGGTGAATTATTATGTGTTATGATGAAAAACAAGTATGAGTATGCTTAGAACAGTTGTCCTTATAAAGATAGTTGTCAATAATAAATGCTAAGAGGAAATAATGATGGAACTGGATGGAATTGAAATTTAAATTTGTTACATACATTGAAACATATTATTTTTTGTAATTATACAATTTGTTGTATATTTACTAATGTATTTAGATAATTAATATTTTAGACTGATGGTGCTTGATGGAAATTGATTTTAAATTCTAAA
>JAGVSQ010005972.1:0-16975 GCA_022683975.1 Rhyacophila evoluta
CTCCGTTAGGCTCCAGGTTTCGCATCCATACAGAACTATAGGTTTCACGGTCACGGGGAATCTGGAACCACTAAAGAGCGCGTCCCCAGGTGGCGGATAGGGGTATGCTCTTCAGGCTTATAGCCAATAAGAGTAGGAGATAAATATCTCCCGTGGACCAACAGATCTGGCCCTCCAGGTTGGGGGTTGGTGCGGGTTAACAGAGGGCTAACAACTCACTCCCATAAAAAACTCCTGGTTACGAAAACTCAAATGAAAACAATTACTAAATTTTAATAATTAATCATCTTTGTGTTTCTATGACAACTGCGCACATGACATATGCGCACATGTTGAAGTGCTCACACTAACACAAAAATTAATATTAAGACATAGTTTACATAAAAATCTACCTATACTATAATTACGTAAATCAAGTTTAAAATGTCTTTTAAAATTGAAATCACAAAATATCCACTATTTAAAAACTATTCATTTGTCAGTAAGTGATTTTGTATTATTTAAATAAAATATAAAAATCTACCTAAACTATGTCTTAATATTAATTTCTCTGTTAGTGTGAGCACTTAAATGTGTGCGCAGATGTCATGTGAGCATTTGTCATATGTGCAATTGTATATGTGTGCGTTTGTCATGTGAGCTCTTGTCATGTGAGCATTTGTCATGTGAGCAACTGTCATGTGCGCAGTTGTCATGGAACCATTTTTTTGTATTCATAAAAAAAAATAGCTACTGTCTTCTTTAGGACCTACCACACTTGAAATAATGATTATCTATACCAAAGTATATATATAACATTTACCTTTCGGACGGAATTAAAGTCAATGTAGATACTCAACCATGTATCATTTCGGTAAACATGAAAATGAGAAATGACTTTGTTTATAAAATTTTAAAATATTGTGTGATTCATACATAAGTTTAACATATATATAAATGGTGGGAGTTCTTAAATAAAACGATCTCCAAAAGTATTGTGAACACGCGGTTCAGACAATACATACTTCACTTGCCTACCTCAAACCCAGCACCCAAATTTATGAATAATTAGCGTAAGTAATAAGTAATAATAAAAATAGATGGAAAAGAGAGAAAGAGAGAAGGATACGTTTATTGAGAGAGCCGCGGAATATTTCTTTCCGCAGATTCCGAAAGTCCGTGCTCTGTAATTTGTTAAAATGCCGACACCAACGCCAGTGAGCCGTCTTCTCCTTATATATTTTAATTTATTTTTAATCATTCAGTGCTAAGACACAAATGAGCTTTTTACGTAAACATACTTTTATCAAATGTGAATCTATTTTCCAACAGAAATCGCCTCTACTCTAAATTATCTACTGCTTCCTCTCTTATATTTGCCTTAAGAGTAATATGTACATTTCTAATAATACATTGACTTCTAAGCTCAGCTTAGGTCTTGTATATCTCTATTCATTTTATTATGTTGAAAAAAGATTCATGAGTTGGTTGGATGTGTTTTTCAACTTCAAATGGAACACATTTATTTCTATAATGTCGATGATAGGAAAATGCACTTTACTAACTAACGGTAGATATAAACTAATACCTACAGCCCGTTTGCAGTCCGGGAATTATTATTTGAAGACGGTGATTAAAATGAAGGTAATCCACACATCATATATTCCGCACCAAGAGTTTTGTACTGTGAGTCTGATCCATAGTCTCATGTTATATATCATCTTCATCTTGTACGTTGCTTTAATCCTAATCATCACATTCGATTAGCAGTCCCCGGTCTATAAGCTAAATATAGAACACTGTAACATACCATTTAATGGCTCTCGTAAAAAAATATTTTACAATTATTTTACTTCTGAATTAATTAAATCATAGCATCATCATCTATCAGGTGTGATAACAACCCGGAAATATTTCTTATGGTTCCATGACAACTGCTCACATGACATCTGCGTACACTAACAGATTTTAAATGAAATATTTTTATAACCCAAAAATAGACATTAAAAATTGAAATCACAAAATATTTACCATTTCAAAACTATTCATTGGTTAGTAAGTGACTATATATAATTTAAATAAAATATAAAAATCTACCTATACTATGTCTTAATATTAATTTACGTGTTAGTGTGAGCACTTCAATGTGTGCGCAGATGTCATGTTAGCAGTTGTCATATGTGCCGTTGTGTATGTGTGCACTTTTCACGTGAGTACTTGTCATGTGAGCACTTGTCATGTGCGCAGTTGTCTGGCTACCATTTTTTATCAATCGGGTCAAATTTAAATTAAATATATGATAGCTACTTATAACAACATAATCTGTATTATCACAAATATAAAATAATATGATTTTATAACTTTGTACATTTTAGAACGATTTTAGAAATTACCTAAATATGTACTTAAGCGCAACTCGTAACACGACAAGGTGGCAGAAACTATCGCACATAAGTTTATTCATATTATAAATCTATGATATCATTTCGAAGATTACTTTTTTTCTTGATTGATTTAATCTTACTGAATTTGTCTTTTCTCTCTATCACTCATCGCGTCTTGTCATCCATTATGTGGACACATACCGTAGCGTACTATAAGTGAGGTGCTTTTCGAAGTGCCAAAAGTGTTTCAGAAATAACTTCCAAAGACAATTGGTTGACGCGGAGTGTGCATGATTTCTATTATATCGAAGCCCATTTTTCATATCTGATATTTATGTTTTCCCCACGGACGTTGGTCGTATGTGATAGATTATTTTATCTGACCCGAGCTGATGCGCCCAAGTTCTTTACGCCATAATGGTAAAGCGATGCGTTGCCAATAAACGTTCATACACATTTAAAGTGTTACCTTTTGTGTTCAGTTATTTCGTTTTAAATATTATTCTCTTCCATCGGCACGAATACTGCTACTTACGATCATTTATTATCCTGCGTTAAACGCGAAAACAATAAGGAAACATATGAACTCAACTAATGTAACATAAGAAGTATTACTAAATATTCATGATTGTCGGAAGTGAACTGCAAAATGATTAAACCATTATTCTTTTGAACAAAATACAAACCGAAAAACCAACATGATAGAATCTTGCCAACCACTTCACGGTTCGGTCATCACATTACACTTTAAATAATTTACTCTAAATAAAATGTAAATCTTTATAAATAAATGCAATAATATCCTTATACTACTTAATTACTTAACATTTTCCAACAATTTGAGAGCAGTACCAATAAAACCATTATTTAGTGCATACTTACTTCCATCATTATATGCTAATAAACGACAACTACATTGAAACTCTTTCTTTAATTTGTTAATCTACTAGTTACATTAATCGATCATTCTCTTGTAAATTCGTCCACTAAATGTACTGAAAAATTCAAAATGATTTATCTTTAATTCGGTTATTTTGAGAAACTCAAAACACGAAAATTACAAAATAAATAGAACTTATTTAATTTGATACCAAATAATTATTGCCACTATCTTGACTATCCTAAATGAGTCTTAGGTCTTTCCAAGGATTTCAATTCCACCAGCATCGTAAATTTGTGAAATTCGAGAAACTGAAACATTCCTTTCATTCATGATAAGCCAATTTCAATTCAATTTGTCCACAAGTAAACATATTTTTAAATTCTAATTTTAATTTAACGAAAGTGCAAATCAGTTGAATACTTTTCAGCTTTCACTTTTTGTAAAAATCTATTGCGAATCGTATACATTCACATTTATGAATAAATTTCTGACTTTGACATGATATTTCTTTTTAATATCAAATTAAAGATAAATTTTAAAGATGCTGAAAATTTAAATTTTCTGACATTTTTTCGTCGTGAAATTTTCACCACACTCAGAATTTCTCTTACATGCTATTATTGAAAGCTGTTTTTTTTTTTTTTTTGTTAACTGTTTCCTCTTTTTTCATATATGATATGAAATAAAAGCTTTTGATATTAATGGCAGCTATAACAAGTAGATGACTACCCGAAGTGTAGCTAATTTGTCTACGTGCTGATCGAAGCATGACAAAATGTGTATCATAATGTAAAATAAAGCATGTAAACCTGAAATCCTCGTTAACAGTTTTTATATTCAAATGCAGAGAATGTAAATCTTATTGTTTTATTAAATTCAACGTCAATATAGGCAGCTACTCATACTTCGATAAATAAATACTTCACCCAGCTCTTTTTATTCTGCTATTTTTCCGTATAAAACTCTATTAAATCATCCGTTACATCAAGGACTCAGTGTGCTTAAAAGATTAGGGTCATCGCGATGTCATATAGGCAGGACCGTATTGTGCTATGAACTAGAGATGCGGCTGCATCAGGCGGCATCGTGTAAGAGACGGCATAAGTAACAAAATCAATAAAAATGCTCCATGCGCACGAATCATGTGGGGGTGCAAAATATTATTGTGAAGCGCATTTTTTTTTAATTACGTGACTTAGTAAACACGAAATTAGAAATTACGAACAAAAAACTCCGCACGATGGTGCGAAGGTAGAAACCTCAAGACTGGGCGAGTCGAGACTTAAAAAAAACGAGAAATCGGAATATTTGGGAGGACGTGAAAAATATGTTCGGGTACGAGAGGAGTGGTATTTTAAAGACTTGCATCATACTGAGAAAATCTACCACTATTTTTTAAATTCTAAAATTAAAAAATATTAGTTAGTTTAATACCAACATTGAAAATATGTCAATAGAGTTAAATATACCAATAGTGATTAAAGAGATTCTTTTTGTAAAATTTGTGCCGTGTGGTATACAAGGTATTGCTTTGCCGTGAGCGATATAATGTTGGCATATAATGACAGTTACGAGTCTCAATTGTCAAAAGTACCAGATTAAAACACACAGTTATTAGAGGCCTGATAGATGTGTCACTATTAAAACCACAGATAGACCATTTCCATATTGGCACCTTTACGTGTAGGCGTTTGTGGCCCATCGATTTAAAATCTCTGGATAATCATTTATTGAATATCTGATTGCCAATAAAGCCTGACGCTGATTTATACTATGGCAAATTTTATATTGTACCATCTCATTAAGCGGCCGAATGATGCAATAAAAGTACTCACACTCTAAATGTTAACGCGATAGCATTATATTATGTTTATTACTCTCCAAATGTTAATTAATATGATTTATTTAATTAATTGGTGTGCATCGACCTCAATTCCACGGTGTAATAAAAAATAATTATTTATCATAAATGATTTTACTCCATGGCTTAGGCTAGTGAACTTAAACCAATATTCCATGAGACAATTTTTTTTTTACCATATCCAATCCGTAAGTGGAGCATATTAATCTTCATCATTATGTGAATACATATCTTGACTCATATTGTCACGTAGCTCTACGTTCTGCACCACATCACAAACAGTTATCTACACATAAGGCCACGCCGTTCTAGTATGCAGATTGTGCACCGCACGAGAGCACCTGACTTTGATGGGCGTTTTTTGATAAGAAGTCACTGGTACTCGACCATCGAGGCCAACATATCTTTGTGGCAGTACAGAACAGGAAGAGTTAATCAAGTCGGTCCAACCATCTGTTACACCCATCTGACCATCCAGTTTGGTTACCACAAGGACGAATTTCATTGGTTTAAAAAATATGCGGCATCATACGGCGAGCGTGATGATCTCTTCACATAATCGCTTGACCAAATAGGTTTCTATTTTTTATTCTATGTATTTTTATCTTCAGCACACTTGGTTGCGTAACAACCTAAAATGGGATAATTTGTATTTACTCCCAGGACATTCTCGTCAAATAAAGTAGATCATTTTGATATCAGAGATCCGGGATCCGCCCAATTAAGACCAGGTGTAAGGACGGTGCGTGGGATGAAGGACACACGTAGCTGGTTTTAAAAAAGAATAATATTTCTAATGTCCTATCAAAACTCTTATCTATTAATCTATTAATAGTAATAATTAAAAACATTTCGTTTTTTTTCCATTTGGTATAAGTACGTAAAGTAACAACACCGAAAGTAATTTTCTCCGCTTGATTCTGTGAATGTAATTCTAAGCCTATCATCAAGGAAAGGTTTATGAGAACCGGTTAAAAATCCATTTAACCCTTCAAACACATCATAATATCATAATATCTGCTCATATATTAATCGATGAATGATATTTTTCTTATTTGTTCGATATAACGATAAGAAATGATATATTTTTACAATAACCATTGAGTTTTATCAACATTTTTTAAGCCGTGCTTGCTGCTTTTTAACCAATGCATAAAATATTTTAACCACTGCTTTATTAGTAGTTAATTACTTATTTATAAAAGAAAATTTGCGTGTTTTAACTTAAATATAGATACAGAAAATTAGAATAGATTTGTGCAATATTTGGATATATATTTATTACAATGTCCGCTCCGAAAATGAAGCAAGTTCACTAGTTTATAATTAGTGAAGATTCATGATGATACCAAAAGACGATACCTAGTCAATGATAACGATCAATGTCTTCATCAGCCTTTACTGTTTAATCACCTTAGTCTGTATTTTGCACTGCAAGTAAATCGTGAATCTAGAAGCCACTAAGCTTAGAATAATCTTTAGCACACTCTTACGTACGACTATCTAAGTCTTGGATAATTAGTATTAACTCCTAGGACGTTTCCGTTGAACATCGATTCTTGATATTAAGATGTGGGTGGACACATTTTTAGCCTGTAAATACATATATCTTTAATCTATTGAGTAATACTATGATAAATAACTGAATTTGTCTATCGATTATTCGAGATTTATGGCAATATTTTATCAACACTTAGTATTGTGTTTAATTACTTCATAATTACAATATATTATATAAAATTAAATGCTGCTATACTAACAAAGTTTCAAATGAAAAAAAATCTTTATTTTGTAGTAATTTATTTCCTTTCATTGATGTTATAACTTCGTTGTAATAATGAATTAAAAATATATTTCGCTCTATGGAAAACATCTTCAAGGCTTACCTATAGCATAATTTATATCGTCTGTTTTATTATAATAGGCAGTTAACAATCAAAGAGTTAAAATGGAAAAACGAAGGAAAGAAATGAGCATGGCACCGATTCTCCATACCGTTCACGCGAAACTGTTTATTGCCAACTATTTATGGCCGTTTCGTCGTCACGCTGAGGAGGTGGTTACCTCTGCAGAAATCGGAAACAAAAGAAGGCTGCTTAGCTTAGAGATTGAGTTTATTATCCACACCCACGCCAAAGATCGAACTACCAATAATTATTCATCGCCAAATATCACGTCTTATAGCATAAATACTCAACGCAGATAAAGTGTGTGAATTTTATTCGCCTCATTGTGATAATAAATTAAAACAAGATTACAACAAGAAAAATTTCACAGTAATATTATTTTCATATTCGTTTAGCATGTCGCCGATGAGGTATTAAAACATCCGATGCGAAAGTTTTGTAACAACTGTATGTATAACTTAATTTATAATATGGCAATAGTTGATTAATTTCAGTGAATCAAATTTATGCGGATATAAAAACGAAATAATTATCTAAGAAAGTTTTCTTAAATATTCTCATAGATGGAGCATATGTATTCGTTTGTTGTTCTCGTTATTATGATAAAGTATATATTACCTATTATATTAAATACAATTTAATTATTATCAGAATATATTCCCAATAATATATATATATATTTACACATCTGCAATATGTGTGGTATTATCACATTTTGGTCAGTTTTCAAATTGAATGAATGTAGTAAAATAATTTTAATGATTTATAATTTAATAGACTTAATGCATCATTTTCAAGACTCTTCAACACCATATTAAGAAATAATTATCAATTTACTTTAATCTAACGTAAAAAAAAACGTTTATATTATACTAATTTAATTTAAGTTGTTATTTGATGTTGAAAGCCTCCATAGGTTTACATTGAACATAATTATTTTTCGATTGGGCTATCATATATTTTAAAGTTTCGAGCTCATTGCAGAGTGCAATCTCAAGTCAGATTACAATAATGAAAACGTTTCTACAATATACTTTGTTTTAATCGTTTTATCGTATTGAAACACCTACTTTAATAATTGTTTTTCAACCACCATCTAATACATTTATTAAATTGTAAACGTTTACAAATCATTTACAATAGTATTGCGCGTATCGCAGAAATGTATTGAAACTATTGTGAAATAATTTATTGTAGTATTAATATATAATCAGTTATCTGAAAAGTTCAACCCTGATTTGAAGGCTTCTTTGGGACAGGGTTGCTAAGCCCTAGCTTGAGGGTCCGCGGCCGGGGCGAAGAAGGGAAGGAGGAGAAATGAACCGCCATTAGGCCTCATAATAACATAGCGGCGCCTCTCAGTTTCACACCTACGTCCAGACTCTTGAATACAAGGAAAAGGTGGCACGTGAATGATTTCAAATTTAAACATTTAATTTATTTGTATTAAATTATTTTGATAAAGAATTTCGTTGATTTAAAAATGGAACAATTTTATAAAACCAAATCAATTTTCAAGACTTATTTTATTTAATATATATTTGAATTTAAATGATAATTACAAAATTACTGCTTAAATTAAATAATACGATGATTCGTACTAGCATATCGACACTTTTGTGCACTGCCTATTTTTAACATTGTTAACATAATAAAATTAGTATCATTAACTGAAGCATAATCAAAATAAACAAAAAAACAAAAACGTTCAAACTATCAACAGTATAATTTTGACTTATAGACATAAGACTTACCCGAATGGAACTCATCCAACTATAAGATCAACGTTATTTAAATTCGATTTTATTTCTATCGGTCTATAATATTCTTCATCTTCATTTGACCAACATTACTGATACTATTAATCTCTTGCGATACATCAGTACAAACCATAAAGCACGGTCTAAACATCTAAATCTGCTATTTTATAGACAAATTTTACTGTATTGTGTCTAATTCTTTGTAGAAAGAACTTGTTTTTAACTATTTCATTCTAAAAAGCCATTTTTACTTTATTATATTGTTTTTTCTTTAATATGGAATCATATTTATTTATGGAAGGATATTTAAAAACAGCGTAGTTTGTTTTACAAGTAATTAGTAAACGTATGTTGTTGGGGAATGTAATATATGTGATTTTTTTTTTAATTGTGCGATTGTCGAAATAAAAAAGGACATAGCACACAGAGAAAAAATTATACAGAGAGTAGAAAAAATATATGTTCAATGATCTTGGGCCACAGAAAAAATAATAAACAGACACAACGTTGAAGTACACGACGACTCAAACTGGTGTTTTATTTACCCAATGTGATATTAATTTAATTAGCTATTTTTAAAAACACAACAATAAAATTGATCTGGTCGAAGTCCTTTATTATTTCATAAATTTAACAGGTCTTCTTTTTTTCAAACTTAAAAGCTAAATGTTGTTATTAATTTGACATTTGCAGCTTACATTTTCATGATAATGTGTATTAAGTTGTATACATTATGATTATCGCTTTTTTTTCCTTTCTATAATACAATCGATTATAGTTCCTCTATACAAAATTACTTGTCCAAAATCGTTTTCTTTAAATTTCGGTATTAATTATGAAATAAATTCATTTAAAAAATATAATCCTCATACTATTTAAAACTGTATAGTTTGTTTAACACGTAATTAGTAATAGTATTTTGTACGCAGATGTAATATATACGACTTATTTTTTAGATTGATATTATGTTTACAATTACTTAAAATAATTAAATTCACATGCAATTTTACACGTTAGGTTTAAATAAATTAAAATTAGATATTTTCGTCGTCAATTATGATTTCGACAAGATATTACGTAACGCAGATTGAAAAACAGAAACTAGACACGCATTCATTATTGTAAAAAAGCGGCCATTCACATTATTCGGGAGCCGAAATTTTTTAATTAGTTTTCCACAAAATAATAAAGATTGTAGGCTTTCGGTCGGTGGGTCCGTGTGAACCGTATGGTCCACGAGCCGCCCTATGCAGAGGTGTGCGCCGCTCTGCAGGTTAATTAGTCTCAACATGTAATTATCAGCGAAGCGCTCGTAAATAAAATAAACGCTGAGGAGTCGATTTCAACTCAGGGGCGGCGGGATTTTTTTACACGGTTGATTTAAAAAAATAATAATTATAAAATTTTTGCGGTCACAGAAATCGTGAAGATGCTCTGTATCAAAATAATTCAGACGGAAACGTTCATCTTTATAATAAAACGTAACAATAAAATTTTAAATATCCAGAATACAACGGTGAATAACCCAATTTGGCTCTAAGTTGTAGACATCTCAAATGTAGTAATTTAGACATATTTTAAAGTGTTTGGTAAAAATGTATAGTTTATCATTCAATTCATCTAAACGATTTTTAAAACGTAAAAGCTTTACTTCGCAGTTACGGTATTCAAACCCTGGAAGAAAATATAAGAAGAAACGCATGCTTTTTTTACTGGCCCATCGTAACTAGCATGGTATGTACATAGATTATTATAAAGTATCAAATAAAATTAATATATTTATCTTTTGGAACATTACTAAGCACCGTTTTCGGCTAAACTATATGATATGCTCCACTTGTGCGGCATATATAAATAAATTCAGAGAAATTTTCTATCTATCATTTTCAAATTTCCTTCAATCGTGATCTAATTATTTTTCTTTCAACGTTTTTGATACTTTATTTGTGGCCGTTTTATATTCGTTAAACTACGGTATACACCCGAAATTTTAAGCAGAAGGCGAATAAGGAAGTTGTTTACTAAAATAGCGCCAATTATGTATATAACTATTGATATATTCAACATATTTAACAATGTCACGTCTCCCCAGTACCGTAGTTTGTATGGTGCGCACCTAGTAATCCTAAGCATGCGGGTTCGATTCGCCATCTGTCGGATTTTACAAATTCAAAAATCCATGACTGGGTGCCCATTGGGTTGAGCAATTGTCTGACAAACAAATCTCGTGAAAAGTAATCTGTCAAGACGTCTTCACATTGCAAAGAACTTTTGGAATGGATATCTTCACTCTGTGTCGAAACATATGCTCCTCTTTGAGAACGAACATGGTATCAAAAAACAATGCCATAAATTTGAAATTGAAATCATGAAATATTCACCATCTCAAAACTATTCATTTATTAGCAAGTGACTATATATAATTTAAATAAAATACAAAACTCTACCTATACTATGTCTTAATATTATTTTTTGTACTAGTGTGAGCACTTCAATGTGTGCGCAGATGTCACGTGAACACTGCGTGCAGTTTTATATGTGTGCACTTGTCATGTGAGCACTTGTCATGTGCGCAGTTGTCTGGTTACCTTAAAAAATATGACCGTATTTAAAAAACTACAAAATACTCAAATTAAAAAAATTAACTACATTTAATTTAGATGTAAATATACATAAATATGATCTATTTTAATATAATTATTTATAGCCATCATAAAAAAATTTTAAAGAAATACAACTCACTATATTCGTTCAAATATTTCGCACTATCCGTATAATAATTATATTAAAATTCAATCCGTCTAAGCTATATTTATGTTATCAAACTAATAACGAAAAAAACAATTAGTTTTAAATTATGCATTTTTCTATAATGTAATTTGAAGCAATTTTCGAGTCGATAAAAATCAATCACATTTTTTTCTTAAGTTAATGACAACCCCTAAGACGAGGGGAGCAGAAGAACATTCTGGGGGGAGGAGTATGACGTCCTTTGTCGGCCATCTATCTTTCGATTTTGAAAACGACCCATCTATCCAACCGACCGGCCACAAAAAAACACATTCGCACGATATTACTGATATCGGATAGTTTTTAATTCTTTTTTTTAATAATAAATTTTATTGGCTCAGCTGTATTCGGATCATAAAATATTAATCGATATCTATAAATCAATCAATTGAATAATCGAGTGTAAGATGTTTAATTTATTGGATATGCGCGTTGCGAAAGCATTTCTGGCATGATGTGGGAATTTGTCATCCATCAGTGAATACATATTATAATTTTATAATTATTAAAGTCGACTTATAACGCTGGCCCGAATCATGATTTTGTAATATCTATAATCATTCTATCAAAACTATGATTTATCTAAATTCTTTTTTACGTTTATCATATCAACGGTATTTTTTAACGATTTCCGTTCGAAATAATGAGTATATGAATCTTCACAGTAAATATATAATTTATTTTAATAGATTTTTTTTACTATAACTAGTTGATAGCCAAGTCTTCGTCCTATCAGATATTTATTTCTTGCATTTAAAAATAACCCGAAAGTTTGTATTTTCTTCTTCTACAAAATCCATAAACCTCGCTTCAACAGACTACTCATATTAAAAAGCTTTACTGGTTAGTTATTAAGAAGTTAAAATATCAATATGAAAGCTTATTTTGAATTCAATTTTAAGCTAAGTTAACTCTGAGTGTGAAACACATGGATTTCAACACCATGAAGACTCATCATAATATATTGTTTTAATGCATACTGCATAATTAGTTGCCAACTAATCGCTCGATATATTTTATTTCCAGTTCTGCATCTTTGATGTCATTAAATCTGTATGCAGCTGCAGAATTAAAATCTGTGACACTTGGTGTACATGGTTATTAATTCGATGTATATCAACGTTGCATTTGTTATTAAATGTGTCCACCATCCACCCGCTTCGTTCTTACAACTAGTTTTAATCAGATATATCTAAAGCTTTAGTATCGAGAAGCGATCTAATTTATTCCTCGGGAACGATCTGAAAGTAAATACAAACTAACCAAGACTAGTTTAGTACTAGTTCAGAATTCGTTTTATAGTTTATTGATAATAACGCAACATTACAATAATGACAGAATTGACAGTGGAAAGGAAAAATAACGCAACCCTCAATTTTTCAAAATAGCTTTTATTCAATAATCAGGATGTATACAACTTAGCTCACGTTTTACCAAAAAGACATGAGCTGAAAATGCCGAATTAGTATTTGAATTTAGCTTTTAGGTTCGAAAAAATGATGGCCTGTAAAATTAGCAGACAAAAAAAGGAACTTCAACTTTTCAATTTTATTGATTTTTCTTAAATAACTTTTGAGTACATAAAACACTAGTTAGAGTGTTCGTGCACTGCAAGGTTATGCCTATGTAATGTTTTAAATAATCGGTTTTTGTGCCTCCTGTAAAATTTGTTATATGTGAGTTAGGCAGTTCCACAGTTGATATATTGTATTAACATTAGTAGTTGAAGATTTAGTTGGTAAAAATTAAAGTGTTTGAAAGAGTAACAAAAATAAATTGTGTTATTATTTTATAATAAAGTTTCATTTTAAAGCCCTGCCTTTGTGCAGCCGATGTGATAAGTTATTGGTTTCTTTCCTCGGTGAACACTAATACCCACTAATGCGGCCTCAACTAAAACACTAGCTTCAAAGTGATCAAATCAGACAACAACAAAAAAACAAAGAAACGACGTACCTGGACCGACCCTCAACAGCATCTCCAAACCAATCACTGCGGCAACACCTAATTGATGTTATATTTGTAAATCTCGTAAAGTGGACTTAGGATTTTTTGGCGGGTTAATCGAAGGTGTGAGGAAAAAACGCCGAAGACAAATCACAGGTGATGGGAATTAGATGCCGGTTTTTTTTCTAGCGCGGTGTCGAAATCATTACTAGGGTGTAAACTGTTATGAGAGTAATAATTACGTGAGATGAAAGCAAAGCAGACCGCCCGCTACCGACTATCTGTGGTCCAGACCTCATAGGACCTACTTCGAACACGGAACATTCATCGCCAGCAATTATTTTCTAGGAACCTGCGCCACTAATTTACCGCCGAGACAATTCAATACCACATCAAAAACACAGAACAGCGCTGATTATCTTTGGCAATAGTGGAGTACAGTGGCGGAATTTTCATAAAAGCGCCCAAGCCCTCATAAATGAAGGGGGCCTCAAAAATTTCGAGGGACACAATTACGCGCATGTATTTACCATAATAAGTTAAAAAACAAAAAAAGAAATTTTTCCTGTTGTAGGATGTAGGAGTAGTGAAATTATCTCTCAGGCTTAGGAGCCTCAAAATTCTGATATATTATTATATATCGTCCCTTTAAAGGTAAAACTCATTAAGTGCATTTTTGGCCATATGACTTTTTTGATAGATCCACTAATTTTTACAAGGCCTATCACATACAAAAATCAGTTTGATGATAACTATCATATTAACGGAGGAAAAAACAGAAGAGTGCAACTTAAGAAACGGATTTTATATCGCAAAAAATGTCTTAAAGCCTCAATATCTCAAGACTATAAAAATGCAGTTAATGAGATTTACCTTTAAAGGGGCGAATAACTATTTATTATATAATAATTATATCAAGGCGGTGAATTGTGCTATAAGTTATTTATGATATCAACGGTCTATTGCTTACTAAAAATTGCCGGCGAAGAACTGCTGTGAAAGTTCCTAGACCCGAGACTTACTCGAGTACCTGTCCTGATATTTAATAGAGCCTCAAATCATTTTTGTTTTCGGCCGGTATTATAATAATAATTAATAGATGTGTTTTGATTTTTGCAGACATCCCATCGCTGCAGATTATTGTGTCTTTAAATTATTGAGTTGTTGTTCCTGTCAACTTCACAGTAAGATCTTATTGTGAGGCTAATGATCCCCCTGTCCAATTAAATTTATCATGTTATTTTTCAGTATTTTATATTGTTGTATTTTACGAAAAATTAATGAGTTCTACAAAACATTATTAAGTACATTCAGTACTATTCAAAGTTAAGACAGCTTTCATCTTAAAGCAAAAACGTGACCTTTCATTTCCACAGCATAATATTATGAAGGAGCAAATCGAAGACTTAATGCTGAACTAAACTTAATTTAATATCGTAGCTAATAATAGTTTATAGTAAATGATGGAATATAATATAGAATATCATCCTCGTATCCTCGTCTTTTCTAATGACATATTTACGAAGTATCCATATTTACAGTGCCGCGCTGTAAATGGAAGTTGCCATTATGCAAAACATTTTTTGAACAAACTGTTTAGAGATTTTTACTAATTTATAACTTGCACAATTGTATATATCTAGACCTTTTCCAAGTACTTTATATTTTTATTAGTTATGGAAGCATATTTTCCAGTTTTCTTATAAAAAGGCACCCATCGTATTCAGGCGCCCTTGGGCGGTACACAATTTGTAAAATGGCCTAGGTCTGTCCAGCATATATACAAATACAGTGAATCTATTTTTTATTTATTTTAGCTTTTAAAAGTCCGAGCATTAAATACTCTGACTTCTAACGCAGCAGAAAAAATAATAAAATACTTTATCTTTTATCTGTTACTGTAAGAATGGCAGTCATAGATTATAAAATTCATCCAACATTTTCAAAAATTTCAAATAATGAAAAATGTATGTTTACTAGGTATTTGGTATTTAAATTGTGGAAACCCATATCTTGCACTTATGAGACTAATTTAGTGTACATATATTATGAAGATGTATCAAACTCGGTATCAAAACTGTCAATGATACCTCTTATATAAACATAATGAACACTGAATAAAACTTTGAATTCCGTACATCCACCGTTTGTTTCTGATGCCTCAAGGGAGTTTCAACCTAGTATGACTATTTTATAAGCGAACTGGAATTCAACAACCTAGAAAATAGTTTAATACACTAACTATCACTTGAATAAAGAAAGGACACGAGAGTACTGATCGACGACAAGGTACCTTATGGTGTTTATATGCTCGTGTGAGATAACAAACATAGAAGAAGAATTATCGAAAAGGTATCAAGTATATATTTGAGAATACGCAAAAAATCCATAGTTTGTCATAGCTTGTAACTTCCAAACCAGGTACTCTTTGTTTCAAACAAATCACAAAAGTATATAATCCACAGTCAATTCTACGGTGGGCAGCTTATCTTTAAAATAATTTAAAATAAAAATCATTAAAGAACGTTGTGAACATTTGCTTCCAATATTAACCCGTGGGCACAGTTAACCACGATACTAAATCACATTAACTCAACGGGGATCCGAGAAGGAACTATCGGCCACTGTTTGAATTAATATGTATCATCGTTACAACATTCAAATAGTTTATTAAAAATTAAATACACAGAAAATTCAACGTTAAAAATATACAAATAAATCTGCCAAAATAAACAATGTAAATAGTCCATCAAAAAAATAACCAGATCATATTTTACGTTGATACGTATCATGGCCCACGTAATGATCGCCATTTGTTTTCCTCGTTGGAGAAGTTGGTGAACCCGCACACAAAAGCAATGAATAAATTTCGAAGTTTTTCTTAATTACTTCACGTTTTTTGTTTGTTCACGTCTTGTAATTTTACAAATAATCGCTTTTTCTATTAGCGATGTGATATTCATCCCCACCTGCCTACTGCAGCCTATTTAACCCGTCGAATGCTTCAAAATGTTGTTTATACAACTAATATCACTTACACCCCAGGTATAAATTAATATATATCAACGTATTCAAATATTAGCTCGCTTTAGCTTTCATTGATAAGTATAAACCTGTACAATAAGTGGCATTACAAAGAAAGGATGTTATGTGCGAGAGATAACATAGTTAATGTAGATAAAATAGTTGAACTAATGTGTCAAAATAAGATTTTAAAAAAATTTCCTGCATCAAAATCTATCATATGTAGAAGAGTTTTCCAATTCCGAACGATGTATAAAAAACAAATAATTCCATAATGGTAGAAAATTTACAAATTGAAAAATAGTTAAGATTTAAAAAGAAAAAATGCTAATGGTATAGGTGCCACTTATTAATATTATATATATTATTAATATTATTGACTGATGGAAATTGATTTTGAATTCTAAATTATTTAAAACTGGTAAGCTTCCATAAGTGAG
>JAGVSQ010005975.1:0-16973 GCA_022683975.1 Rhyacophila evoluta
CTAATACCATTCAGTTTTTTCGATTGATTTTTTAATAATATTTGATAACCACATAAATTTTTAGTTATAATATATTAATTTTGTAAATTATTAAACCAATAAAATTGATGTAGTAGAAGTCCTTTTTTCTTAGTCATAAATTTCACAGGTGATTTTTTTTAATCTTTAAAGCTAAATTTAGATACTAATTTGACATTCCCGGCATACATATTTTTGATAGAACGCGTATTAAATTGTATACATTGTGACTATCGAAAAAAAACTATTTTGAAAAAATTGAAAGTTACATCCTTTTTCCTTTACACAATCGACATTATAATAAGTAAAACGTTCATATAACGGACTAATGTGAATAAGGGTGTCCGTTAAAGCCAAACGTCCGTTATTTAAAAGCAAGTTTTCCGAATGCATTTTTTTAAGATAATAAACACGCAATAGTACAAGACAGAATACTCATTATTAAATCTTTAAGATGTAATATTATCACTGACAAATTAGTTTTTTTGGTTGTTGTTTTTTCTTCTTCGCTATCTTGATTTCCATCCTCATTTATTTCAATCATGATGATACCCAGGATCACCTTCATCTACCTACCACTGTGAAAAATCTTCGACTATTTCTTGTTCAGTATAATTAATTCACTATTTTCCTACAGATATCAGAAACTTCTAACCGTTCCAAATTCTTCCAGCCATTTTCCAATGTTTGCACTTTCATTTCTTTACGGATATTTCGTCCGTTATAATCGAAGTCCATTATATCGAGGTTCAATAAATTGTATTCACAAGCACACATGTCATTCGGACGTAAAAAATGACATATCGATTATTTCATATTTTTAATAATGACATAACCTTGCGAATGTGATTAATACGATTATCGGTGAGATTTGCTACGTTTCCTTTATCGGAAACTTACGATACAATAAAAGTTTGTCAACTTCCGACATTTTAATGGGAAATACATTTTTATCACTTCCGCCTCTTTGCCTAATTATATATATCTTAAACAAATCATTACGGTAGTAATATTAAGCTGCATTATATTTAATTTTTAACAATTTAATGGAGTACTGAAACTGTAATTTCCTAATTCATAATATTATATAATTATTTAAATTAAATAATCATAAAATTAAAGCTCCGTTAAATTTATATGTTTTTAATTTACCTTGAATTACACCATAATGGCTGCTATGAAAAATATATTTTATTAATTTTCTGATCGGCTGTGACTAGTGACATACTATTTATACAGGCATTAAGCTTGATTTATCCTTCATCACTAACCACGTCTCAGCACCCGTTGTAAGGTTGTATACCGTGGCGTATTGGCGTGCACAAAAGTGTGCGTGATTCATATTCTAACTAATTAACTACTCTATAAATATCGAGGTTTGCACTGAACTTTATTTTCATACAAATTCTCACTCTAGTGCATTCAAAATAACGTGTAGAAAATTTCTTTCTCGGTTACTCCTTCATGTTCGTTATGCTATAGTATATGCGCTAAATTGTATAAATAAATGAGTTTTTTTGTTTGTGAATGAGTTTGTTCTCTAAATAAATAAAATAGACATTCAATAATGATTGCAAGAATTGCTATTAATGGAGAATGATGTCACATTGTCACAGTCCGTGACAAAAACTAAGTGCTCCACCAAATATAGTATTTCAGTAGTATTTAGTAGAATATTTAGGAATCCGTTGAATTGTAGAAGAGGAGAATAGGATTAGTTTGACTTAAAGTATCCACAACACTATTGGAAAATTCGCCACTGTGTGTCTTTCTGTCACGAGATTTCCTCCCAAGCAGTGAATATTGGGAACGTGAAATTTTTACGTGTCATTTTCCCTCCTATTTTTAGATCAATTATTATACTTTCAATTTTTAATGTCGTTATCCATGATCAACAAAACTGAAAATATTGTATACAGCCAAGTATTTATATTATTCGTAATAACAGAATGAATAAAATTAATTTGAATAAAGAATGAATTTCAATCTATCCCAGACAAAACTGGATAAAACAGTTAGTTATTTATAAAGGGTATAGAATGCGGACGATTTTTCGTCACCAAAACTTAATTTAAACGTCAAATTTCCTCAGAGGAGTCTAAAATCTCCCCTAATAGTTTGAATTTAAAACTAACACGGGCGCTTATATTATATATTAGCTTATTTCGCTTACGATTGACATGCGTTAAAACTATTTACCAATGTACAGAGATTAAAATTAAGTGTATGCTTTGTAATAGTGAAAAAACCGGTGAATGTTTTATGCACTTTTTTATGTGTGACCTTTACATGAACATTGATTTTTATCATTTGCGTGGTATCCTATAAGTCAATGATCCAATAATCTATTTATATTTTAAAAACAACTTTGAAAAGCATTATCGATAAATAATAACATTTCTAAGAATATAAAAATATATGTTATATTATATTAGACACGATTATTGAAAAGTTTAACTCACTTTCATAATAATTTATTGATTATATTGATTGTATTCAGAGAAAAATTTAAGATTTATTCGTAGCATTCAATGCCAAAATTAAAAAAGTATGGACAAAATAAAACTCGATCATTTAAATAACTACGTTTTTTTTATTTTCGATTTATAAATAATTAGATTGTACAGTCTTGTAGAGTCTATTAAAACTATTAATAATTTTGAATAAAACTATTCAAAAGTGTGTTAGATATAGTCAGTATCTACTAACACATATTGTACATACAGTCTGGTAATACTGGAAGACGAAACCCTGGTCACAAATAAGAAACAAATTCAAATAATTTTGTGCTTAAAATACAATCTTCAAAGTGCACAAATAAAAAATGAAAGATGATGAACTGGATATCAAATCGGTTAAACAATTGATTGACAGATAATTTTCATGAGAAAAAATCTGATAAGTAATGTTCTCATATTACGGAGATTCATATGCTCCTCTTTAGAAGCCAACATGGTATAAAAAGAAGAAGAAGCTTGCAGCACTTTAATTGCATTATTTCATTTATTTTTTAATTTATCCAAGAAATATTCAAAACATTTTTATTTAGTGTTCAGGAGAACCAAATCATCCGAACAATTTAACGAATGTAAGATAAGTGTTGTCAACTTATGGCCATCGATATTTTTTTTATTCTATTAGAATTTTGATATCATTGAATTCGTGCACCCAAAAACAAATTTTGGTTTATTTTTTATTGAACGAAATAAATATTTTCATCGAAACCACAGTTTGGTATTGGTCATATATTATTTGGTTATTAATTCATATTATTTTGGGTATAGAGGTAGGTAAGGCCTTCATGTTTCCGCGGTTGGCGACCGCCTCGCAGTCCGCTCGACCGTTGAAACACTATTTTGTAAAGAAGGCTACTGTCAGAAGGTCGGTTAACACTTTCAGCCACATCGTATTAAAGTGCACCATAAAATATAATAAATTAATATTTTAATGTCATTTATACTACAATACACCACCTTAGTTGACTCGTGATGCATACTATATATTTAAAATGTGCTTTTTTTTCCTACCTCTTATCTAACTGAAACTGTCTGGGAACCCGCGGTCGGGTTCCAGTTTCCTGGCTATTCTAACTAGGGTGGGTATAGGCTTATTCCTTTATTTCCCTTTCCCTCATGTAGTCTATCTAGATTTACTGATTAGTCTGTAGCAATTTTAATTTAATGCTGAAGGCTTTTCGAGGAGAAAACAGTTAAGAAAAACCCCTCTTCCGAATATTGTCCTCCTCTCATAGGGGTTTTAAAATATGCTTCGATAACTTCAAATTAACTAATACATAATACCAAGTAAAGCACAATTTGAATAAGCATTTACTCGTTTATATTCAATGTAACGGTTGCACAACTGTATTGAATTTAAATGTTGAAGATGAAAATTAATTGTTTCGATCAAAACACCATTGTCGATACTAACCACACGGCTACGAACTGTTATTAATACATACGTAGTGTTAGCTATTTTTTGGCATTGAATGATTTTGAGTTGAGTTAATACTTTGGTGTCCGCCTTTATAATTCGCATAAGCCTACTGTTCAGATCAAACAAAACTTCAGTATTTATCAAAATTCTCCTATAAATTGTTTTATGATTTAGATCCAAGGATATAAATAGAAATGGGCATATATAGGAATATGAATATCAACATATGGTTTTTCATCGGACATGATTGTCAACTAAACAACCAATCTATTGAATATCCATATACATACTGTATTTAAACATGCACTACAAACATTTTGCTTCAGCTTAAGCTTAAGCCCACAACAAAGTTGACCGATACCAAGCCATTCACAAATGCACGTATTTATCTACACAACCACTATTGCCAAAATTTCATTTTACCGTTAAATATAAAACTTTTTTAGAATAATAACTTTCTTTATATACACTGTTTGTATGGAGCATATGGCCACCACGTAGCGCTTCAATGGTTCTTTATCACACGCAGTTCCGTAGCTACCGACAGTTAGGTATAGCAATTGCTCCAGGCGCACGAATCATGGCGGGTGAGGGGCGCAAAATTAGAAATATATACCGAATACAATCAATCTATGGTACCACAAAGTCACGGAATTTAACCCGTTGCAAGAAAAGGCAGATAGACTTCAGGCAATCCTGTACTATAACCGCTCCTTACGTAGACCATATGGTCGCCATTCAGCACCTCAATGATTCTCTGACATCCGCCAGTCGCTTTGCATCTTGCCAGGTCATATCAGTATTCCTTAAATTCGCTGAGTACATCCTATGAATAGTACACGACGATCGTTCATTTACAACATTACGGATTTAAAAAATATTACTAATAAATAATTTAGCTAATCGTTCTGAAAGGGTCAAAATTTATTATTTAATACTGATCTATTTGTTACTGGTTGTCTCCCGCTGACTATGGACATTATTTGGTGATGCAAAAAAATATTTGAACAATTAAATAATAATTATTTTTAACAATGTCATTAGCGTTTTTTTATAAGAACAATCTTTCTCAAAGTTGCTCTAATTATGTCAATAAGTAATTAGTTTCTCAAGATTGTCTCGACTCGTAATCGATCAATTATTCAGATTAGATAAAATTCGATGACTCTCTTCTGATTGGCCTTTTAACATTTATTTTAATTAATAAAATTCTGTTTATACGAGTTTCCATAATCCGAGGTTTCGTAAATTAACCTAGCTTAATAATACATTATAGAAAAAGCTTTTTTTACAGAAATATATGCTATACTTCTGAATGTTTTATTCTTTTGTCCTAAAAGCTTAACGAATTTTTAGACACATAATAAGGTGTACCCATTGATAAACCGATTTTTTTCAATAGATAGAGTTACACATAGATATGTATGGAATTTGATACAAATTATTATATGACTGCAGTTAAGCAGAAGATGTCCAACAATGAGTGTAATATGAAATTTAAAAACTCACATGGCAAATACTTCATCTTTCTTGATTACTAGATTAATGAAAAACGTACTGGTCTAAAAGATATTTAATGTTTTAATTAAAAATTTGATCGTTTTGTGCTTGGATTTTTATTAATATTATATTAGTCTTTGTCCATAGAACTTTAAAATTGGTTATAATTAGTGTAACAAAATACTAAATCGATACAATACGATACAACAATATTTACGAGAATTTATTGAAAACAGGGTTTTAAAGTGGCATTATGATAAGTATTGTAATTTAAAATAATGGTTAAAAATTTATTTGTAATGAAGTAACGCTGTATTTAATCTTTAAAGCCAAAAATGTTTGAACCAAATGGACGAGTGTAGATATTATTTTTTGTAAAATTGTTAGTATGAGGGTTAGAAAAAACAGTGATCACTTCTTCTGGGTGTATATTTTTGATTACTGTCTTTGTCATATTAAAGTATAGATGTTTTCGGAGCATTATATACAATTGAATAAAAAAATTCAATTTGTAGCTCGGATGTCTCCTGTTTAACTACGTCCATATTATAAAATGTTATTTGGTTGTCTTGACAACAAGTTTCAGATCTTCATTTAAATCAAAGTTTCTAAATGTATTGACACCATAAACATTTTTACGCTTAATAATATCGAAGTTTGTGCTAAAAAAGAGCATTTGCGAAAAGTTTTGATTCATTACTTAAATTTGAATGAAATTGCTGATGAATGCTATTGTATATATATTTCGGGAAGCTTAGGATAAACATGTTGCATCTCAAGATACTTGTGAACGCTGGTTCAAACTCTTTAAAAGCGATGATTTCAGTGAAAAGGAAAAGAACGTCCAAGTCAACCGAAAAGTTTGAAGACCAACAATTTCAAGCATTATTGGATGAAGATGTACGTCAATCGCAAAAACAACTTGCAGCAAGATTAAATGGTGCACAACAGACAATTTATTGATCGAGCAATGGACCAACGCAAGTTCGTGATAACATAACACGTCTGCAAATTTAGTATGATTTTTTTTTATTTGCTCATTAATATTAATGATATATTATCGTTAAAAAAAAGCATTTTGTATAATATTATCAAATCAATTACAAGGGATATAATTTATAAATCTATTTTTGTATGATTCACCAAGCACCTTTTGTACTCAATAGCATTTATTAAAATGCATTTATTTGATGGACCGCAAAAATGGGTCTCCGTCATTGACATTATTTTATTAATTGTATTCACAATTTTTTGGACATTTTTTTTTCTTACAACGAATGCACTCGGTGCATTTTCAAATGTAAAAATTAAATCGAATTATTAATTTTTGAGGACTTATCTTGCACCACTGGTGGTGCATCAAGTAATTACTCTATTTAACCAAAACTGTATATTTTTTCATTACCTCTCGTTTAATGTGTCAAATGATATCACGTGACAAATGACACGTACGTTGACGACACTTCAGTAGGAGAGGGTCCAATCTTGTATATTAAGGTGGCTACACACGTAACTCCAAGTTTGACAAAAATGTATGATCAACCTTTTTTACATGCATACACAATTTTCACTTTTTCGCCATACGGTACAAGTTTGCTTACACAAGCGCTGGCTTGTACTTGGAATATGTCGAGCTCAGACGACAACGCGCTAGCTTTGGCTGCTTTTGGCCTTGAGTATAAGAGAAAAGCGCAATTGAAGGAATGTAATGTATGTGAAGACGTGTTAATAAAAAGTAAAATCTATTTCCATATTAACTTACCGAGTTAGTTGAAAAATTATCCACGTGATTGTAAATATAGGCATATCTTAAAATTAATTAAGAAACTTATGTGTACATTTGTCATTCGCAATACCTTTGATTAAAAAGAAGGATACGATCATGGGATAAGATATATTCCTCTACGAAGGATTAAATAGCAACGTTACGATATTTACAAACAGGAAGGACTTAAATACTCAACCATATTATTGTTTTGTTATTGAACCGTTTTTCGTAACCAAACATGCATAATTTAAATTCAATATTCAATCAATCTCCAAGCCGCATGTACACTCACAATACTTGCGAGTATTGTCAATAGACAGTCAAGCATTCTTGTACAAAAAAAAATGATCATGAAGGTTTTTAAAACTTGCAGTTACGTGTATAGGCACCTTTATCCAGCATTTGATGGACGTAAGCAGCGTCCACTATTTATTGTATTTACTAACCATATTCGACTTATGCTATGGGTCACAATTTACAATTCATGTAAGAACTACACAGCCGCGGAATTACCTATTGATTATAAAAACTTAAATTGTATTAACCTTGATAAAAATCAAATAACATATTATAACTTGATATTATAACTTCCTGAAATTTGTACACCGAGCTGTATATTAAAAAGAACTTAATTATCTAACAAACCGTGATATTATAATAAAAGATTAGGCAATAAAAAATGGTCTGAATAACAAACAAAGATAATTTTACAACCAGTGGCGTGAAGTCAATTATAAGAGGATCAATATTTTTTTGTCCTTTTTTTGAGATGTAATTATTTTAATAATATATCTTTTCACCGTAATGCATACTCGTAGTTACAAGTTGTCTTGATTCATACAAATGATATAATACTGTATTTAGTAGAATAAAATGGCCACACAAAACCTTAAAAACAGCAGAAATGACAAACGTTATATGTATAGCTTAAGACCGAAAATAATAGATTGAAGAAGACGGGTAAACCTTTCATCCGGCAGTTCGTTGACTCCCGACTACTGGTGAAGAAGAAATATTATATAATCAGTTGTGTAATGGTGCCGGGATGCCGCCCAGTCACTTTTTTTGAAATGGGAGATACTTTTCAAGCACATTTGACATTTATATCACATATTTAATTTAATGTAATAATAAGTTACATGTTTAACCAGCAAATGTATTTTTTTAAATATTTAAGTTACTAAAATTAGGAAATATTCTCTACATGATGAAACGGGGGGGGGGGGGGGTAAATTAAACCACTCTATAGCTTTTTTATTTAGGACTAAATCAATGATTAAGTAAAAATCATTTTCTCATTAGACAATGATTATACTTACTTGCTGATCCTAAAATTAGCACACCACTGTTTTCTTTACGTTCATTTGTAAAACAATATGGGCATGTATTTTAACTGAATTACAGTTCTAAAGCATTCAGGAAGTACTCTTTAGATATTTGATATCACACCTGCCAAAAAACTGACTAAAAATATATTAGAAAAAGATTTGATTATATAATATTGACATACTTACTCTGTGATTTTTATGCATGGATAGATCAAGTAACATGAAACCAAGCATGTTTTCATAAATAACAAAAACACAGATTAATATAGTAACATAGATTATCTATTACATAAATTTTACCTTTGTAACACAATAACCTTTTTATGTAATAATATTTACCATGAGTCCTGCATTGGCAGATTGTTTACCATGAGCATTGATTGACAACCAATCACTTATACTATTCGACATCCGAAGTTGCATTCTTTAATTATTTAAATCGTTTATGTAGCTGTGGTATTTCAATAGGCACCACATTGCACATCGCACGCAAGCATTTTGTCAACAAAGTGACAATGATAACTCTGGTTTAATAATACCATACTCTTACAAATATCATATGGCCTGTTAAGTATGCGTTTTTTTTTAGGCTAAGTTATGTGTTGTACTTGTACATCGATAGAGCATAACAATCCCATGTATTTCCAAGTCATTTTTCCATCTGATCCCAAAATAGTGAAGAATTTAAAAAACTACTATTACCAAACAAAATAACCTGTGAGGACGTATAGGTGAGGATAATTGGGTAAATTAAGAAATAAAAAAACGTACCATGTAACGTACTATCACTTGAATTTATTTTAAAATATATTTATTTATATAACACCGAATTTCCGGCGTCAATTTTGTTTTACCTGTGTGTGTGCTTCTTACATTTAACAATTGATTTCTTTCATATTCAATGGCCACCAGTACTCCAAACATTCATTCTACGTAGATAATATGAAAGCATTGAAATTTACAACACATCAGAGCCTTCAAAGACTCGGAGGTCTTTTATTTTCTTCAACAACCACAAAAAACAGAAATTCCAACAGTGAAAGAAACAGATATATTATTATACTATCTTCAATAGTTTCATCGTCAGAACTAGTGTTCATAAAGAGTTAAATTACCGCAAGTGTGACAATTCATTTTTAGATTTTACGGCAAAACTCAATGACAAAGAAACCATTGAATTGTCTAGATAGCTCTGATTATAGTAATTTTAGAAAGAAAGATTTTATATTCCTAATGAAAACTATTAAAAATTCATTACACTTGTAGAATGGGCAGTTTTGATATCATTTTTTTCTTATAATATAATATATATATCTTTATTTTTATAGATACAGGCTTTTTAAAGATTCTAAAATTTTCACTTGATAATTAATATAAACAATGGGAAAAACTTATAAAGTCTATCAATTAAATTATTCAGACTATTATAAACAAGAAATACAAGTGTGTTGTAAAGGATAAAAACTTTTGAAGTACTGGTTGCCACCATACCGTTATCCTAGCAAATATATGTGCATGCGCGTCTGTATCACATACCAATAACACGCACGCATGGTATTTTATAACGAATTTGGGATATCTCTTCTAAAATGTACAATATAATATTATTTAATTTTCTTTTAATAATCTAATATTAGAACTTAGCGGGTCGCCGGATCAATCACATTGAGACATGTCACTTCTGTTACAGTAATAACCAACCAAACTATAGGTAGCCTATCAGATGGGCTATATTCCACGATGTGATGGTTCTAAATCAATAAAATTTCAATGACAATATTACAAATCAAAACTGTTCACAAGAGTTCAAGAGTTTAAAGCCATGACATGTGCACAAGACATTCTCTTTTACTTTGGATTAAGTTTTAATTTTCTCAAAAAAGGTTTCGCAATTACCTGGGGATAGAAACATTAAATTGTGTAGATATGGTTATTAACCCTTTCAAGAGTTTCTTTTTAGTGCATTTCGTTTTGATGCATGTCGATTGATATATATATATATATAAATAATATCCTAACTTGTCTTGAAAATGTCTTCAGAAGTGTCCAATAGTTATATTCAAATGAAACTATCTATATTTTAACAACACCAATTTTCAGTGTATGGTTGAACGCAGAATTTTATCCATACTCCTTTTATACAAATAGCGTTGGACGTAATACTATATCTATACTCCTTTATGGGTTTATAGAGTATATGATATAGAATCATTTTTAAATAATTTAGAATTTAAAATCAATTTCCATCAAGCACCATCAGTCGAAAATATTAATTATTAGAATCATGTTTATTCATAGAAAGTTTTGGACTTCTAAAAACTTCGCTTTCATAACATTTACAGCTTTAACAAATTTAGATTTTGAAAATTTTGCACTTGGTGTGGTGGTTCATGGTAATGCTCAGAATGAGATATTTGAAAATACGACTGACTGAAATTTTGCTCTGGTAGCTGGATAACAGCAGCTCCTTAGAGTACTGGGCTAAAACGATGATGACATCAGATTGGATCACTGCCAAATTCACAGTATTCAAAAATTTACTTGTTATAACAATACTACTTCCATGGATCTGTGTCGCAGTAAGCAATAAACATCTGCCATTTAATAAAACCTACTAGGACATCACCATGATACAAAATACATGATGTTTTTATCTGTACCATCTGACAAATTCATTCAAATTTCAAAAAAAAAATACAAATATATTTACAAAAAAATATAAAGCCTTCAATTCTTGATAGATATATTTCCACAAAATGTTTCCTGCACAAAAGCAACTTTTCGGAATTAATATAAATTTTTAGTTTCTTCATTTTGGATTATAGAATAAGCTGACCGATAACGGCTGAATAATATAAATTTGGAGATGCTTTCAGCCATATTTGAATAATAACAGAGATGAAAAGCCTCAATATCATTGACCCGTTAACAATCTATATCACTATAATGGTCCTTAAAGATTTTGTTTACAATTATTATAAAATATCAAATATTGCCATTTTTCTTTCAGTAACATACACAATTTAATAATTTACACTTTGAAAAAAAAATATAATACAAATATAATAATATATTTAAATAATGATTTAACAAACATGTTGCCACATCAATAAAAAAGATTTCATCAAACCTATCGTATTTATTTACATATTTATAAAATATTTAAAAAAAAAATTCAAATCACATTTCGTTAAAAAATTTACAAAAAAAATATTTTAAAACAGATCAATCTATCCTCTCACAGATAAACAAATCATCAATCTCTCTTTGTACACATACACTATATGTATTACATTTATTATATAATATATATATAAATTACCATAAAACATTTTATCTATAATTACTTCTTACCACATTTTATGTGCTATAATTATTTTCTATATACATCGGCATCAGTGCCATGAAATATTAGTATTGTTTATGAAGATTACACAATCGTCTTTTTGTTTATGGTATTGATTTTTATGTTTACTTGAATTCAAATGTTCTCCTATTTATATTGCATTTATAACATGAAGATTGGCACTTTGTGAGCCAAAACCAACAAGCGTTATAGATTATATTATTCTTTTGACTAAAAATCGTAAAACCTTAAAACATGCGTCATTTCGATTGACGTTGCAATTCTTCGTAAATATCGTATCACTATTAGCAAAAGGAATTATCAGGTCTTGACTAAAAGAAAATACTGTTTGGAATAATGCAAATGAAAGGTTAAAAATAGTCTTAAAATTGAGTTGTCTCATATTTTTACCGTGAGCAACAGATGAAATTGTGAATATCCTTGCACAAATGGATTTAATCAATAAAATAATTTGTGATTTACAAAAATTAAATAGACCAACCATTATTACATTGCATATATACCTCATTCACATCAAATGTAACAAGTAAACAAAGATTACAAGTAAAACATAGGCTATGTAACCTATTACACAATAAAACTAATTGTTTTTTTTTGTAATTTGCAGGACAATAAGTTGAAGATTATAATGAGGAACGACATTAATGATTCAGCACATGTAACAAAATTTTATTTAAAAAAAAAAATACCATCTGCCATGCAATAATGCCACAAGCTATAGATGATCAATACTTCCGCAAGCAAAAATCAATTTTCAATCAAATTTGTAGCTCGACAACTCAGGCTAAATAAACTGGTATCCATCCACTAGGAATTTAATCCATCTCTCTTTCTTATCCTACGCTGTTCATTCTTCTTTACCAGTCGACCTGCGACCGTCTGGCCTCCAATTCAAAATACATCCCAAGACCTGACCTACACATCAGTCGTTCAACTTTCAATTTAAGTTTATCGAAGCCAATTTACAATCAATAATAGATTTCGATTTTAAGTCCAACTTATTTGTCTTCTGAAATTTGATCACTTGCACTATGACTGTATAGCATGACAGCTTTTGATATAATTCAAACTGTATTCTCCGAGTTTTTTTTCATATGAATGAATTTTTCTACCGCATACAATGAAAGGAATGTTAAAATATCTCCTATTGGTTGAAATAAAATCATGTCTAAATGTATTGTATAATGGTAATTATAACAAAAACTAATTTATTATACAAAAATAATTATCATCAGTATTGATTTTAATAATTTTATACATAAATGGATTTTTAATATCTCTCGTTCACTTTGAACAATGATTACCAATAGCAGAGTATATAATATTAGACTAATAATGCAGAAATTAAACAATTCAATTATTTATCAACAATTTTTTTTCAAATCAAATAATAACTAACCGAAAACATATTTTTTACTATACGGCCATTCAAAATATATCATACAACATGCTTAAGCTTTATTGGCCAGATAACAATAAAATGAACATTCATGCTACCACAATTTCATATCACCGTTGCATATTTGAATAACCTAATTGTACATTTTTACTATGCAACAATTTGAAAAAGCTTTGATCAAGAAGTGAAAAATAATATTTATTTCATATTGAATTAAATATTTGTAGAAATATCAAATATTAATAAATAGAGTAACGGAAAATATTTCTCGGCCAAAATATAAATACTTTGAGAGTAACAAATGGAGAATAAAAAAGCTTTAGTAGTGGAACAGTCAAAGTTTAACATTATAAAAGAAATAAGAAATGTTTTCTTTTGAAGTACCGAGTAATACAAAAATGCAAATTTTAATATGAAAGGATTTAGTTAAATGTGTCGCATGAATTTTTTTAATGATAATTAAAAAAAGGTATTGGATCCAGCGTTTTAAGTGACAGTATAAACATATTGAAACGTTTATAGAATCATTAAAAACTTCTTAGTTATTGCTAATAACCTCTGAATTATATAAATATATATCTTTTTATTTGCGTTTTTCAACATCCTGATATTCTTATGCAAACAAATGTATCTGAATACCTTAAGCACGAAGCTATACTCCCATGACTCAAGTGCCACATGTCAAAATACATAAAAATATATATTACATTAAAAATTCTATTCGAAATTCTATCTATCGTTCAAAAAGCATATCTCCATATATATATGTACATACAATGATGAATAAAAATTCATCACAAAATCAATCCATATTGCTGTTGGTTCAATACTGTTACATCCCAAAAAACTATTGCACTTCATTACAAATCATGTACAAAATCAGTATAGATTAAATTATGAACGATAAAAAACATTTTTTTACATATTAATCCTACCTTGATCACCATTTAGCAAAATTATTTTTTGGTTGTTACAGTATTGACCTACTCAACTGCATCACACATTTGACTTATGGCACCATATCTTGGTTAATGAGAGTTACTTATAATCTTCAGAGCATTAACTTTATCAAACAGAGAACATAGTTTATAATATATATAGCCAATAATAACATATAGCAAAATTTTTAATCTGTTATTTACAAGACATTGTGTACGATGGATTTAGACAAGGCATCACCACTGATTATAAAAAAATAGGGTAAAACCTTTTAATCGGAATGTCATGTGCGTGTCTTGAGTATAATAATTGTAATACTAGGAAAATACAACACAACAATATCAATAATGTTGACTATATATTAAAATTCAGTTGCAGTTTGTTCACTATCTACAGTTAAAAGATCTATAGAAATATTCACCTAAATGTTCTAAACTTCAACCAGCAATTTAATATTTTAAATCCAGTTCTTGACATAAAATTTTGCAAACAAAATAAACATTACTTTTCATCACTAGACACAGTTGATACATGATTGTAATCCTAAAAAAACCAGACTTTGTATGAGGCATTCACATATTACTTGAAGTATAACTGTTATCAAAGCCAATAGCAGAGATTATATGAAAAATTTATGCTTAACGTAATTTCCTATATATCCAATGCTCTATGATCATAAACAAACTACAACTGAAGAAAAAAAACCCAATGGTCAACATTAATCAACAAAATTTATCCTGCCAGCAGAAAAATATAAAATATCCACAGAATAATGACAAAGTCATTCAACTCTGCGAGATTACTTTACAAGGACACTAAACAAATAAGACGGAATCGTAATGTTACAATTAATAATGAGCAGTGCGAACAAATAACAGGGTGAATATGGTCGATGGTGCGTAATGGCGTGGCGCTATTGCGTTTCTTGACGGGCATGCGTCACGCTGGGTGATTGGAAGACAGTGGAGGGGGGAGGCTTAGGGGGCAGACGGGGAGTTTTGTTTCCATTTTCACCACTAAAGCTGCAACAAGAAACATCACAGTTGGTTATCTATGTCCAATAACTTATTAAATATAAATTATGTAACTCATTTCGTATCAACTTATAAATTACTAAAAAGATCAGAATAACTTACTTGTTGTGTTGATGCCTCCTTTGCAGAATGGTGGACTGGGCGATTCTGAGGAGCGGAGCAGCAGGCTGCGGCCGAGGAGGAAGGGGCGGAGGAGGTGAAGTCGATCTTGGAGGGACGGCTGGTACTCCACACTGCAAAATAATATGGCATTTTAGATATGGCCAATATAATTAATTGATCGACACAAGTTTAGAAATAATAGCTGTAGATCATGATCCTGAAGAAGAGGTAAAATACATTGAAATATTTGATATAATTGAGTAGATTTACAAACCGGCGATAATGTAGTGGAGTAGGTATGAGTAGTAGGCGATGGCTGCGGGGGATTAGGTGCCGGGGGTGTGGGAATAGAGTCCCTCCTTCGACGGGGAGGTAACGGAGGCGGAGTGTGAGGCACAACTGAAACACGCAGAAAGATAATCATTAGTTAAATTGCATGTTCAAATATTTTTCAAGAAAAAAATGCAATGTCTGTCTTGCATTTTCCAAACACAGAAAATGAGCATTAAAGCATCCCAGAAATTGTAAATATTCTAGCGAAAAATTAGCAGGAAAGCTCGTCAACAAAATCTGACTTATCAAAACCGGTATTCGGCGGTGTTGCAATATGAATTTTATAACCCATACAGTGAGACAGATGCCAGCAAAAATTTAAAGATTCAGCATCTCAAAAAGGCTAGAAAAATTATCCACAAAGATGATAAAATTCCAATGAAGAAGGAAACTACTGAATGAAAAAGAGAGATAAGAATTCTCCAAACACTAAACACATAATTAATTCTAAACAGTTCGAACAGAAATATGAAATTGGTTTTTTAAAAATTAAATAATGAAAATACCAGAATGTGTAGCAGTAGGTGATGGTCTGGCAACAGGCGGACAACTTGGACTAACGCTGGAACCCGTACCTAGTGATGGAAAACTGAATGCCGCTGCATTGACGCCATGATGCCTGAAAAATTGAAACCCCATTGATGAAAAATAATGCTTCTATATTTTTGACACAATTATGTATTTTTTATTACTAAGCACTTTCATATTTCCAGAAAACGAAATATTACTGACCTTTCGTAATTCTGCACAGAATTGGGCACATTAACGTGAGGACTTAGAGGGGGCGGTTGATTGTAAAGCTCGTTGCTTACTAGCATTGACAGAGGTTTGGGAGATGTCTCAGCATACCTGAAGAAGAAGAAAATATTTTATTCTATGAGAGCTGCTGTGTTTCAAACTTAACATTTGGGCATGGATTTTCAGGGTTATATATAAGACTGAAAAATTATTGAGAAGTTTACATTATTGCCCACAACATATAAGTTTTCATAATAACAACCACTTGATGCTTCATGTCATGAGCCAAACATTATAACTATAATATTGGATATTATTAAACTGAATTTGACATTGTAAACCTAAGTATAAGTCTATTTCACAATCAATATGCTGATATGTCATCCCGCTTAGTCTAAATCAGTGGTTCTCAAATGCGGCCACGGTGGCCGCATGCGGCCACCAGAGAATTTTGCTGCGGCCACCAACAGTTGAAATTTAAGAAAAATGTATTTTTACAAATGAATTTGAT
>JAGVSQ010005976.1:0-16970 GCA_022683975.1 Rhyacophila evoluta
TTCGAACCCGCATTCCCCGGATTTCTAGTCGCGCACGCTACCAACTGCGCTAACCGGGGAGACAAAGCTCTAATGCCAACTAAAGATTTGCTTATGTCAAAGTTTCGTGTACCTAGACCAACTGGTCCAACTGCTCCTCAGTAGCTACGCCACTATTTGTAATTTGTAACAATATCCGCCTAAGATGTGCAGATATGTATCTTCAAAAAATGTTGTTTTTAGCGAGGGTTCACTGATTATCCATTTAGTCCTGCAACTTTATTTTATATTCAGCTACCAATTCAACAACTAAAACACATGTAAATACCATATTTATTAATTCAAAAACCCATTTATCTTTTTTGATACTGAAACAAAACAAAATTGATAGAAATTGAAGCTTTATTCCTAGAATATGACGAAAATAATAATTTTATATTCAATAACTTCTCGTTAATTGATAAATAAAACAAGCTAAAGTACACGTGTAATTTAATTAACATGCTAAATAGCAACTAATTTATTCGAAGCTTGAAATTAACGAAAAGTGAAACCAGGGTTGCCAAAAACAATAAAATTACTTCTTATTTTATGTGATTTTCACATGAATTGCAAAATGAAATATATACTATGCAAAAGTTTATTACTTTTTTAGCAGTGTTCGTAATGTTATAGTTATAACCTGTTATCCGTTGTGTTCGTAATCAAAATTTAATCATAAAATATATTATTATAAATGTTACGATCGAATTGCAAATCTGAATCTAAGCACTATTATAAATATATGTGTATTAACTTTCGATCACCAGTTAATTAATATTTCTCATTAGTATTCAATAAATAATAATTTGCATTTATTGTAATATATTGCTGTTACGTTATTTTTTATTTGTATAATTATTCGGACGCCTACATGTATACTGTTATAATTTTAATTGCATGATATATTATTAAATTAATTTACTTTGCTCCAATTAATCGTTTTTAATTCGCAAAAATGTTAAATTACAAGGTCAAAAATATATATTGTAATACTAAGTAATTTTCTTAGTCTTTAATATAATTTGGTTCTTGTGTAAAACATTTGAATAACATGTGGTGCCGAACACTCACCCAATGTCTTAAAATGTCATCGAATACATCATATGGATTATATGCGACGGTATTTTCACCAAGTTTACCATTTAAAAGAGGCAGGTAGTGTTGAGGATCTCTTGAAGTACCCGCAGCATGTCTCCCAACTAGTTATTGTATAGATCAGTGACATCAATGTTGGGTTAACACAAGGATTTGGTCTAACTTCATTGTTCTATATCCTTTCATATTACAATAGTTGGCAAAACAAGGAGTGCGTCTTGTAATAATTGTCAGTAATCAAACAAAGCGAAGTAAATGAATGTATATTTAAAAATTCTAATTTTATCAAGCAGCTTTTCTTTAATATGGCGTTGTATGCATAAAAATAAGCCTTTTCTTGGGCCGCGGGCACAATGGATGTCGCAACGACAGAGTAACGGCGACAAAACCACGAAAACAGAGATGCAAAATAACTATAAATAGTGAGCAATTGAGCAAGTTGTTGTGACTGACGTCCCGCCGAATTCGCTCAATAATCTATTTATAACTATTTTGCATATCTGTTACGGTCGCTTTGACGCGTACGTTCTGTTATCCTCCCCGTGGCCTTATGCTGCAGCTATTCTGAACAAATTAGTTCAAACGACTCATTCTAGGCGATAACCCAGTTATTATTTCTACTTAATAAATTTTCTCCAAGGATCGCATTTAAAATTCGATCAAAGTGCCAAAATAAGATGAAATTAAACAGCAATCATGTAAAGAAATAAATCATCACGCTCGCCCTATGCCTCCGAAAACCTTTTGAAATCGAAATAGCAACTTCTTCAATAATAATACTCGGACATTTGTAATTTATTAACTGCTCTAACTGGGACACTTGTATCTCAGTCGTTATTATGGTAGCCGATATGCTTAACGTCTTAGAAAACACGATGGGTAGCAAAATATATAATATACTTTAAATAGTTACGATTCGAAGTGTCTAGTATTTCTATACAGGCATTTGCTATTATAGAAACGACTTCGTGATAAGTTGTTTTTTATTTAGTGTTATTCTGGCTGTTTGAGATTTGTTTTTCATAAATATAAGCACACGTTAAGCGACAGTTGCGCTGAACATTTTATAAACAGTAGGCTATGTTTTTATAATAATTATAACATACATTTTTAACGAGAAACTTTATATTCTAACTGACTTATGTCTATTTCAGATATTAGCTATTTTGAATGGTGGCAGAAAGACTTATAAATGTCCATTCTTTTAATATTATACTAAACAAAAACGCGTAAATTATTCACCATGAGCTCAGCAATATTCACACATATATATACCATGTTTGTTTATGGATTTACGCAGTGTGAAGATATCCAATCCAAAAGTGGAGTATATGGATCTCCCCTATGTGAAGACGTCTTGACAGATTATTTTTCACGAGAATCGTTTATCAGACAATTGCTCAACCCAATGGGCATCCAGTAATCCATTTTCAGGTTTTTAAAATCCGATTGTTGGGGAACTGAACCTGTATTCCCCGGATTACTAGGCCCGCACGCCACCAACTATGCTAGGCGGGGAGAAAAACATATTTATTCCGACTGTGGAAAGGAAAAAAAGACGTAACCTACACAGACCACATTTTACAAGAGGCACGATAAGCGTCTGTTTAATAATTTTGGGCCAGTCTAATTTAAAATAGACACAACCTTGAAGTGCGTGAACACTAAAACTGGTGTATAAAAATTTCCATGTTCATTTGTTCACATACTATCTCCTCAGAAAGTTCTCCACCGACTGCTTTGAGATTTTGGCACAACGTTGCATACGAATACGCGCATGTTTTTACATACATAATATTATACAGATGTCACACCTGTGACAGGTAAAAACATATTCTTTTTTTCCATTTAACCGGACTGAGCCACAGCAACGCGTGCCCGGGTATAGCGAGTTTTATATAAATTGAATAAGTTATTTAAGAAAAACCAATACAATCGATATAGTACACACCCTTTTTTCTAGTTGCAAAACTAAATTCAGATACTAATTCGCTGTTGGTAACCTATATCCTTTTGGTAGAATTTGTATTGAGTTGTATGCATTGTGATTATCGAATGCTATATATTGTGTATATAGAAAAACTAGTTTGAAAACACTGAAGATTACGTCTTTTTTCTTTTCCGTAGTTGATATATATGTTATAATATAATTTGACATTTATGATGTATACTGGTTGATGAGAGACAATCACATAAATTGAACATATTTGACATTTAATATGAACTTCTAACATTAGGCCACCGATATTATATTATCATAAATCATTACTTAGAAAGTGAGGCATATAGATCTTCACAATTTGTCGATGACCACTTTAGAAATGGAGTATATGGATCTCCACATTATAAAGTCTTATTTAGTCTTTTTTCAGGAATTGTTTGTAGGCTGATCGCTTCGATGCTATCATTATTTAACGCTTTTGTATATTGACTGTCTAAGAAAAATGACGTAATCCACACAAGACAAATTTTACAGGAGACTAAAAGACTAAAACTGGTGTTTTATTTAAGTAATCTCATATTAATTTAAGTTATTTAAGAACAATCAGTAAATTTGATGTGAAATAAGTCCTTTTACATGGTCGCAAATTTCACATACCATCTTTTTTTCCAAACTTAAAAGTTATATATAAATACTAATTCAGCATTTGAAGCTTACATCCTTTTGATAGAAGATATATTAAGTTGTAGTTTTGATTATCGAAAAACAGGAATTAAAAAAACTGAGGCTTACGTCCATTTTCCCACCTACAGTTGATATAATTAATGATTGAAAGTGTGTTTAGAATGAAAATAATTTAAAATTTGTAAACTTAAATTTGAATTGATATATGCTCGTCAAAATCTCTATTTTATATGCACATTGTAATCTATTGTATGTTATATTATAGTAAGTTTCACTCACTGAGTAAATAAACAAATACACAAGCTAGCATGTCATTCAATCGAAATCAGGGTCGTAGGCTCTAACTATGTATTTATGTAAAAATACAGCTTTATTTATGAGATTGCTTAGCCTCTGATCCTAATGAAAGATTGCCTTTACGCTGTGGATATCCATATGCTCCATATATCTAATAATGGAAATGGTAAAATAACTCTGCTCATGAGCCGATGATTTTTTATGCCAGACAGACAAAGCCACAGTACCAAAAAATATGCATCCGGAATCGATCAGCTGTTTACAAAAGTTATTGCTGTTGTCTGCGAGAACTAAACTGGAGCAGTCCAGTAACACGCGAGCGTGACTCCTCTGACTGACATCTCTTGATAAAGCACGTCATCATCAGTGTTAATTTTACCATCTTGTCTTCATGGATGATGGATTTCGTAAAGTATTGTATACGGTACGCATAATGGACACAGGCAGAAAAAAATCCTTTTAAAATATAGCACTGCTACAGACATGAACATGCGACAGACTTGATGCTTTGAACTTGTATACGGTGAGATAGATGTCATATTTATCAAGATTCAAAGCTTTTAATTGCCTGGAAGATAAACTTTAAATACATGGAGACACAGTTGTTAAAGCTACTGCTCTGGGCACATATCACTTTGGATTAAGCTAGCCACACGTATTCAAGAATTCACCATAATTCCTGTAAGATCTTCACCGCCATCTTTATGAGTTATTATAACTTAAAACACTAATATATTTACATATCTTACCCAAACTATATATCGTCGTATTACTGGCAAAAGACAATTTCTTAAGGTATAATGATAATACTTTAAGAGATTTTCGTCTAATCTATTTAACAGAGAGACTCAACCATTAAAACTCGATTATTTCAAAACTCACTTTTTTACTTTTACGTCTTTTGACAGTAATACGACGATATATAAACCGTAATATATTGTCGCTATAGGATTGTTTTATCGAATATCCACGGTACGTGATTTGAAAAACAAAACGTATTTCAATGAATTAAATATTCTATAATATATTATATCGATGGCGATGAGTTGACAACACGTATCATTTGTTAATATCCTCAGGAGGGCCGAAATCATATAAAAAAATATTTGGAAATTAATAAAAATTAACAATATTTCACTCCAACGTGTATTTCATTTTCTTTAATTCCTAATACTTATTTTTTTATAAGGTTATTTGGTCGTTCCTGAACAATTTTACAAATGTATAATATGATTTGTATTAGATTAATTTATTATCTATGGTGCTAACCGTGGAGCATATAGACCTAAACATTGCGAAGACTTATTTAGATGTATTTTTTTACAGTCGTTTGTTTTTAGCCAATCTTTCAAATAATTGGGCATTCATGCATAATTGAAATTATTTAAATGGAGTTTTACTAAGTATACGTGAAGTTATATAGTTATAGTTTCTACGCACCCGTTTTATTCTTAAATACATCACGCGTTTTATCAGACATTTAATATTTTTTTACACCATCAACACACTTTACTATCTACGTCCCTGATTAATCGAAGTTAATTTTGTATTAACCGTTTACCATTACTAAAAAAATGAATATCTAAATGCATTTATAGAAAAAAACTTAACATCAAAACAATAATTGAAAAGTAGACATACATACTAAAGAAAAACACAAGAAAAAACAGAAACATAAAGTGGCAGACAAAAAAATGTATAAAAACAAAAAAAAACAGACATTCATAGAAATTTACATTTGAAATTTTAATCGTGATGAGAATTATGACAGCGTTTAAAATACGTCCGAATGATTTTGAACGCTGAATTTATTAATGCTGGGCATCACTTACATCAATCAATTAACTTCGAAATTGATAACATTACGCGCTAGAAATACAATATACGTTATGATTGATCATTTTTAAATAGCGAGATATTAAAGCAGCTTAAAAAACACACGTATTTCTTTTATTTGTGGACCTATTTTTGATTCACAACCCAGATAATTTCGTTGCTATGCATGTTCTTCGACTTCCGTGATTGTTTTAATGTTTTTTTTTTGCCGGAGCCGCTGTACGGCTGGATGAAGACCTCACATAATTGTCGTGGGGAATTTGACCACTGTGTACTACATGTCAGGATTTTAACATATTGTTTGCTTATACAACATGCTGTGATCTTAAGAACATCACTGTTATATTATATCGTAACATATCGACCGCAGAAAGTAAAAAAAACGTAACCCTCACAGATTTTTATAGGAGGCAGAAAACACAAGCTTAATGATTTTGGGCCAATGTTAAGACACAGCCTTGGAGTCCACGAAGACTAAAACTGCTGTTGTATTCACCCAATCTCATAGGCTATTTAAGAAAAACTAATAAAATTGATGTGGTGTATAACATTTTTCCTGATTTCACCCACTATCTTTTTATCAAACTTAAAAGCTTAATTCGGCATTTGCAACTTACATATTTTTGATAGAATGCGTATCAAGTTGCATACATTGTGATTATCAAAAATATATTATTTTGAACAAAACTGAGGGTTACATCGTATTTCCTCTGTATAATCGATGTATATTTAGAATTTAGTCGTTCTTCTTCTTTTTATTCTTTCATATTCACTTTCCAAGTGGAGCATATGAACACCACGTGTCACCTCCAAGAACCCCTGTTACCCGCTACTATTCTTGCGCTCTCCAAGGTCATCCCTGCATCCCGTAACTTTGGAATACGTTATATAGATAGTATTTCGCAGCCTTCCGGGACTATGAGAGCCCTTCAGCTTAAATAATAGGCGGTTCAGGCTCAGACTCTCTAGAAGCATCCGCAATTTGTGGCCGACCCAGGTCCAGCGTCACAGCTTCACTTTGACAGTTATTAGTAGCTGCATGATCCGTTCTTTTATCTCCTCGTTTCAAACGAAGTCATACCACCGCATCCACTTTTGTACGTTAAAAATTAATATTTTTATAGACTCTAAAAAGAAACGCAAAGTTCGCGAACGTTTTTATGTATCAGTAAGCGAGATATAAATATACAAATGAGTGAATTGATGAAATATTTATGTTGTATCGATTATTTTTTCACGTAATGCAACAAAACGGAGAGTGTTACCAGCTAGGATATATATTCATCAAGTAATGATTTGATATTAATGAAAACAATAATGTTATAAACACTGGCGTATGACACATTATTAGTGTTTTATTGGTGGAAAAAATACGGATTTTAATTCAAATGGTCACGTATTCTATGTGTATTATTGATGGGCGAAAGACAAACACGAGTGCTTCAGTGGCGGAAGTTGTGGGTTCGGATGACAGAGATACCGAAAGATTTAAGAAAAAACAAAAATTCAGGTCAGTCAGTCCAGCAATTTAGGTTGAGTAATTGATTGTCGAGAATCTCTCGTGACAATCCTCTTCATTATTCGAATGATACAGTCTCTACTCTCTTTTTTATGATATTCAATGGGTTACTTTATGAATAGTATATTTTTCATCTAATATAAGTAATTACGAAGCGTCCACAGTAGTACATTTGGATTCTTTTAATAGTACATGTTATCACTTATTCGTCAACCGCAGCATTCGAATGGTTTATTCTTTATCATATTATCCAATACTATAGATTTAATATAAGTCTTTATAGTGAGAATATTTGTTTCGCGTGTTAAAACATTGCAATTTACGAGTTCAAGGCATTTAACCTTTGACTGCTAAGCAACTATATATCGTCGTTTGTGGTACAGCGAAAAATACTAACGACGATCATTCTGCGTCTTTACCTGCAGTTTTATGTTTACGTAAATTGATATGTAATTTAGTATGTTTAATAATACCCAGTATTTTAATATGATTTCAAGATTTTCAAGCAAAATATGACATACGTTCCTTAATTATTTTATGACAAAAACTAAATTTAAAAATTACAGAGAATTTGAGAAAAAATAAAGACTAAGAATGTAAGACAGATCTTGTTCCATAAATTTATAAAATAGACTCAGTCTCACTTAATTAGAAGAACTCAATATCTGAGACATTTCGTTTGAAACAGCCACTATCTTTCGTTTTTGTATCACTATTGACAGTATACATGGATAGTTTTATACATTAGAATAAAAAACAGCTGATGTTCTCGATTTATTGAGTAGTTATTAGCAATACACATGCCAAGAGCAATTGATAAAGGTAGAAAATGTATATATGATATAAATCAAGCAGTGAAAAGGAAAAAATACGTAACCAACATGGATTTTTTTTACAAGAGGCTCAAAAAACTTCTTTTTAATTATTTTACGTCAAAGTGAAAAAATTACATGGCCACAACCTCGAAGTGGATGAAGACTAAAATTGGTGTTTTATCTTCTCAATTTGACATTAATAAAAAAAGTTATTTAAGAAAAACAACCGAATAGATTAGTTGGAAGCCATTTTTCCTGGTCGTAAATTTCACAAATCATCCTTTTTTCAATCTTAAAAGCTAAATTTAGGCACATATTCGGCTTTTCAACTTACGTCCTTTTATTAGAATGTGTATTAAGTTGTATACATTGTAATTTTCGAATAAAAGTTATTTTTTAAAATAGAGGGTTACGTCATTTTTCCTTTCCACAGTCGATTTGCTTAGATTCGAACTACAGTAAGCAGAGCTGAAAGAAATTCGGTTGAATAAAGACACATATAGTATCTATTATATATACCCGCAAATACAGAAGTAATATATTCGTCAATGCTATGTATTAAAGTATTCCGACAATCTATAAATGTTATTTTGTCAACATCAAATCTGACACTCGATTGATGTTAAAGTTGAAGAATAAATGTAGTAAATTTTTTTTATTTTTATTGTCACTAAATAAAATCTGTTAGTTAACAAAAATTCTTACGTTAATTCTCTCCAAACTACACAAACTACAAAGTAATAAAATCGATTTGTAAGTATAATAAAAATCTATTGATTTATAAGTGCTCCAAATACAAAATAATAATTTATATTATGTGTAAAAAAATTTACAACTGTTTGTATTAGTGTAATTTTTATCGATGTCATTATTGTGTTTAAACCATTGGCTCTAAAAGTTGATAATTTATTCATTTTTCGTTTAAAATTTATTTTATTTGTTTACGTCTCAGTAAACCGAAAGATCCACGGTTTTAAATGTCAATGCATACGAACTTGCAGATTCTTAAAACATTTTTTTCAAACAAACTCTTTCTCAAAATAAATGAGGAACGTTTGACCTAACCTAACCAACAAAAAACAATGATACTATTTCCGAACCAGGAACATAGTGTATTTTCGTATTTCAGTAATTTATTACATCAGCTTGTATTTTCCGTTTCCTTGTCATTAAACCTTTAAGACAACCAGTTGTGCATCTTTGATTTTTTTAATACTTAAGCAGCTGTGAACTTTGAACCTAAGATTTCTGACGGGTTTGATCTCACAGAAAGTTTCGTAGCGACATAAATTAACATGTTTTAAATGTATACTCAATATATTAATCGATAGGCTAATAACCAATTCACGACAGTCAAAATATATGATGCTCCTTATATTTGAGGAGATTCATATGCTCTATATTTGTAGCGAATGTAGGTTTAAAAAAATGATGAATTAATGTTGTTGATATCAATTTTACCGTGCCTATAATATTACGTAGGATTATGACCTAATCGTAATAAAGGGTAACGTTGTCTAATTATTTTTTATGCATTAAATTATTTGACAACATCAAGTGAAGTTCTGCCAAGTAATTTGCCATTTAATTAAAAAGGCCTGTACTAATGTCCGTATCAGTACTGGTGTACATGTCAGAGTTGAAAATCAAATGAGAAGATATTATAAGAACTAGATAATTTTGGAAGAAGTTACAAGAAGAAACAAAAAATATCAGTGAAAAACGTGATATATAATTAGTATATATGAGGAGATTAAAAGCAAAAACGGAACCGTTCATATCAGAATCATTAAAGTGAGTCGCTCATATTATTAATCTCAAACATATTTAAGTCCGTATCATCTTTATAATCTCTATAACAGTTAACTCAAACTAAAATATACATAGGAAAGTATTAAATTACTTTCATTTCCCTTTTTTTCATTTTATTTATTTTTTCAACTTCAGCACACTTGAGTGCGCCGTCGCCTAAGTCTTGGGTAATTTATATTTATTCCCGGATCATTCCCATCTAATAAAGTAGATGGCTTCTTAATATTAGAGCTCCGGGGTACGCCTATTTATGACCAGTTGTAAGAAGAGGGCGGGTGAATGGAGCGTATATTTAAGTTTCCTAAAAACTGCGATGCTGACTTCTGAGTCTACAATAAAATTGTTACGTTTTAAATTCAAATCCGCTATGACGGGGCTGTTGAAAAGAGAGCACATTAGAATCAGTAATTAGAATGTCACCATCGAATTTCCGTGTTTTCCGCGATATATAAACGGACATGGAATTTTTGCATTTAATCCTCTCATATTGTCTGTAATAGAGAAGAAAAAAATACTCCATTGGATGATGTTATGCCTCAGAAATGAAAGGTGCTAAAATGGAAGGCATATAATAATAAAAGTGCTTTCTACATTTTTTAACAAATTTTACATTCAAGTATCATGGGTGTTTGTCTATCAAAACAATAATTTTCTCAGTTCTATTTAAAATCAATAAAATTAGTTACGGTCAGCTTAAGAAACACTGATCTTTGCCGTATATTACAGAAACTACTTATATAAATACGGATATTTTAAATCGATTGTGACTCATTAATTATATTCAGTATATTAAAGGAACAATAATTGTTTTTTTTTTACTGTATTATATTAATTACGTAAGCTATATCGTTATTAAATGTACGATTTGTTTTTTATTGGGTTTTTTTATTTGAAAATTATCTAATTGGAGAGAAATAACGTTATCCAATTTATTGCACATCGAAATTGTCCTAGAATTAGCTAATAGTGGATACTTATGCTAGTGGCGTGCTCATAATGAAACAAACAGGGCTTAAATATGAAATAAATATCTATATACTAAAATGTCCATGTCGTCGTTAAGCCTAAAGCATCGGTGTGACAAAAAAAAATACACGAAAGTGAAAAAACTAATCATAGTAGGATATGTTACGTTAGAGGTTTCTATTTGCAAATGTATTTTAATTTAGGTACCATAAGAAACATTGTAGGCATTACTAAGAAATGCAGCCTAGTTTGTCAAGAAGAAAATTAACAAAATACAGTTTTTACAAAATCGTCACATAAGAAAATATTTAACTTTTCAATGACGATATGTTTTTTGTATCGAAATCATACATTTCCTACTCAATTTATATAAGTATTGTATTATTTTTAACTATTTTTATATGCACTGTTGTGTAAAATTTTCGTATTTTGTAAAATTAAGCATCGTAATATTTACAAAACTCTTTTGTATCGAGAAAATAGTATGTACGATTCTGAAAAATATGGATTTTTCATGAAAAGTATCACTGTATTGACAATTTTTCAAAACAGCTTTTAATCGATAGCCACAATGTTTACTACTTAATATACGCACTATCAAAAGGATATGAGTTGAAAATGCCAATCTAGTGTCTAAATATAGCTTTTGGATTTTATAAATGGATGGTCGTTGAAATTTGCGACCAGGAAAATGAGCTTTCACTTAATCAAACTTATTACATTTCAAATTAATATTATATTGCGTAAATAAAACAACACTTTTAGTCTTCGCGTACTTCATGGTTGTGTGTATTTAATGTTATGACTTTGGCCCAAAATCATAAATAAACGTTTTTGTGCCTCCTGTCACGTCAATTTCTCTTTCCACAGTCGATATGAATACACAAAAAATATCGATAGAATAATAATTAAATTTGACAAACATAAAAATATGATAGTAATTTCAATTTTCTAACCTACTATTGCCAGGTCTAATAAATTGTTATTAACGAATAATAAATAATATCTATGCACTCTATTCAAATATATTATGAAAAGCTGTACCATAAATTATTCTCGAAAAAATCTATGACTGTTTCGCGGGGTGAGATTGGACTTTCCCCAGTAGTAACTATACATATCTTTAAAAAAAAGAATTCGTGTAAAAAAACTAAAAGCCTCTTTCGCCGACAGGCCGACGTGCACTTTCTCGCCCTTGCTCGCACAACAAAGCACAATGAAATAATTCGACATTAAGATAAGCATCATCTTTTTAGAGGCAACTCTTTCCAATTGAATCTCGCCAATGATGGCTTCGATGATTAAGACGATAACTGGACATTCGTACAACAATGGACGCTCGAGGTATGCTGTTCGATGGTGTTTGGTCAATGTAAACCGAATTTCATTTATTTATTGCAGACATTATTTTACAGTCTCGTTTATTTTTTTTTTCGTGTTAAATTTATCAGAGGCGGTGTTGCATTGGCGTAATTGATTTTGTATTTTGAATTAATCATAATTGAAAGGCTTGTTTCAATTTTTTAGCACTGTCAGATATGGCAACTCCATTCATCTTAGTTTCTATTGTTTTGAATGTATTTATCATAATATGGGTGTAGTTAGGCAGAAGACGTCCAAGCCACAAATATAAAATTTTAATTTTATTGCATAAAATACTTCGAAAACATCAATACTTACTATGTGACAAAAACGTCTAATCAGAAATATATACACAGAAGAATTAATCGCCGGTTTTTCTAACCCCCATACAAAACCATATACAAAAAATAATATCTAAAAAACGTCCATGTGGTTTAAACATTTTCGGCTTTTAGTTTAAGTTTAAATATAACGTGACTTAATTACAAATATTTTTGACCATACCGCATTCTAAATTATAATTATTATTATAATGCCACATTTTCATGTTTTTTCGATAAATAAACGGATATATTATATTATTATAAATCAAAAATTTACCAAATATATCAAATTCAAGGTTCAATGTGCAAATTATTTGTAAAAATCCAAGCAAAAACCGATCAAAGTTTTAATTAGCAGAAGACGTCCGAGCCACAAAACATTCAATAGCATTGAGATTAGTACGTTTATCAATAGTCTAGAAATCAGAAAATATGTAATATACCCCATGTAAGTATTTAAATTTCATATTACAGTATTAATAATATAAAATTCGTACTAAATCTTACTTTTTTTTTAAAGTTGCTATCGAGACTGTGACTTGGACGTTTTCTGCTTAGTTACATCCATTTATGATATACACTTTTTAATCCGAACTAATCCAAACAAACTGGAATTAATTTGACGTTATTAAGTTTTTGCACATGTTATAAATCAATATTCATAACTATAACGTAGTTATTTTTGGTTTTATCACAATTTATCAAGATGATAACATTTTATTACTAATAATAACACCGAAACTAAAATAGATATTGTAATTAGACGAACATTTATTTAATACGAGATTTTTTATAAAAGTTTATTTTTAGTTACCAATTTGATATATATAGAAGTACGCACGAAAATACATATGTACATTTTGTACTGTATGACTTAAAGATGCTATTTTTAACTACAGGTTTTTTTAAGAAACCGAACTACATTCTTTAACCGGCCTGAAAAATTGTCAAACATGCAGGATCGGTAGACCAATCTATCACAATCAACCTTGAAGAGAAATCCCGTCGGTAATGCAGGGTGCTGCATTATTGTCAATTCAATTTTCGTTTGTATATTCCTGGACGTCATAATACAATACATCGAAAACGAAAATAAAGCCATAACTATTCATCTACGTCAAACAAAATAAATTTAAAATTATTTATTTTGAATTTAAAATCAATTTTCATAAAACACTGTTATCAATATTGATTACTAATATTTTATTATCTTTCTATCCGACATTTCTGAATGGGAAATACAGCATCCTACTTTACCGACAGGATACCTATAAGAAATTTTGTATACCGGAATAATATAGGTAGAAGAATTTAAACTAGATGGCAACAATGGCCGTTAACAGGTGTTCGCATGCGGAACAAGCAATCCAAATGTCAAACGTTCGGGATTTATTATATGACATGAAATGGCCGCGAGTTTTTTTTTGATTTTATTTTTATTTAAATATTTGACCCACATTCGTTTAATATCGGTGATAATAGCTTTGAACAATGAGTTTTACATTGATTTACAGTGTTTTATAATACATGACGCGTGTACAATTTATGTACTATAATTTGTTTTTTCTTACCATTAAAAAACATCTTCCAATCCTTACACCTGAAAATTTTTCTCTAATCGTAACGCTAGTGTTCTTTTTTTGAATCGATAATTACATTTGGTTTGAGGGCATGTCTAAAGTCACCCCATTTTATCTAATTTTAAATTATTATGATATATTTCGTATTTAACAAAAACTTATTCAATTATTAAATCCGATTTTATTTTCAAATCACTAAGCCTCCAACTAACGAAACATTTTTTTAATGTACATATAAGTATGTCTTTTTGGTGGCCGAGTTCGTAAGCTATAATAGATTAGAAAAAAAATATTTAGGACACGTATGACTTGAACGATCGTCTGGGAATCAATCCTCGTGAAAATAATTAAAACATGTCTTTAAATTGTATAGATTAAAATTCATCACGTACAGAGCGGATGTGGATAAAAAATAGTTTACGGTAAAATACTAATGGGAAAAAAATATTATATTTTTTTTATTGGCAGTACATAAATTTGATAATTTGAATTTTTAACAACCTGCTAGTGTATGTAGGCTAAGCAAGTGTTCTGATTTTTATAAATCGATTTTTGACATGTTGTCATTGTGGCAAAACTCCAACAATGGCCGTGTTGTACAAAATCGATTACAGAATATCCAGACAGTCGATATAACGAAATATTATCTGATCGAAACGGTTAGATAAACTGATAACGCATAAAACAAATAATGTAATATGGGTAAGAAATATACCTACCTATGTTATTCATTATCTCTATGGTTGCTACGCAATCACAGACAATTTTGACACGTACAAATCGGCATTTTGAAATATGTTTTGTCTTTACCAAATTGACAATTAATTTTATTCGACATGAACAAAGATACCAACAGATTAAAATTACTTGAAATTTAATTAGTTTCAATTTAATTTTAATTATAAGTTTGACATCGTCGCTCAGTTTTAAAAATTATTCCCACTTCTAATGTGAATCATATATGGATGTAGTGAAGATGCATCTTATGTAATGTAGTATCGATCGTCAGTTAATCACTCAGTTCAAGGTATTCACGGTATTTCTTTTATTTTAAAACTACAAACTTTCATCACGTGGAAACCATGTTGCTATAGCCAATCAGCCCGGCATAGATTGAACTGACTTATACAAAACATCGATTTATTCTACAGTTAAGACAATGCTCAAAGTCATCATGTATGATTTTACTGCGCATATCGATCTCTTAGAAATCACCGGAAACTAACTAAGCATTAGCATCGTCACTTAGTACTTCTCAGAAAGGCTTCAACGAATGACTACATGTAAAAAAAAAATATTTTTCACATATAATGCAAAATTGACATTGACTGCAGAGCATATGGTAGTTTATTTGTTTGGAAATGGTTGGTTTTTAAAGTTTGTTACCACTTTTAATTGAAAGAACAAAAATCAACAAAAAACATGCATGTAGTGGCGTAGCTACTAAGGAAGAGTTGGAGCAGGTTGCCTTACCAAATTTCTGTAAATCGGGAATTACCTGTAGACAAATAGAATTTGATAATATTGCTATATAATAAATATAAATAAATATTGCTGACGAAAGTACGTTTTAAAACCACAGATCAATGGTAAACCATCTGCTGTTATATTCTTTGCGTTGAGAATTCGAGTTCCACGTGTGTCGTTTTTTTTTAAATATAGTCGCGCAATTGTTTGATAACCAATTCGCATGAAAAATAATTTGTCGACATATCTCTTTTCAAATCCATATACTCTACTTTCGTAGTTGGATTTGATATATATGTTGAGAGTTAAAGTATTGAGAACAAAAAACACATGTTAAATGATACATCTATTAGAGAAAATACCTTTTAAAATACGCCGAAGGAAACAGTTTTAAATCAATTAAATTTTGTAAAATAAGATCTATAAAATTCATGTTACATTATCTGAAACAATTATACGAAAAAGCAGTAATTAAATCAAATTGAACCATAATTACTCTAGAATTATAGACCGTACGAATTTACATTATACGAGCGTATCTCGAATCGTCTTTCTCGGACCATAGACAATGAATCAAAAGAACGCTCGGCAGGTGTTTTTCGCGAGCAAGATGGCGGCACCGGCGGCCATTGTTGCTTGTTCGTTCGCGCGCGCGGGAAACCCGATCGGACACCGCCATCTTTCTTCGTGATACAAATAACCCAGATCAACTCGCATTTTTTTTTTCAATTCTGTTAGATAGTGTATATTTTATTTATGACACTGTAAAACGTTTCACTCTTGTCTCGGGCAGTTAAATCGCTGTCTGTTTTTCTTTTCGTGATTTGAAATTCGTTTATTATCTATTGCTTCGAGTAAATGGATGAGCATGCAAACAAACTGTAATACTTGTATTGATTTATTTAATTAATCTAGATATAAATTAAATAAATAAAACAAACTTATAGTCAGTCAGTAAAAATAAATGTCTATAAATATCTGTAACAGACTTGAACAAGGATATTAAAAGATTTATTACCATAGAGGAACCTACTTCGTTCATCGTTCAACAGAAAAACATTTCATTAATTATAAAATAAAATTACAAATTTGTAAACTTTCACATACTGACAAACATAAACAAACTTCGGCATCTTTCAATTAAACATACATGGAAGACGTGTATACGTTAATATACACTATATATTCATATAAACTCTAAATTATTTAAAACTGGTGAACTTCCATATGTGAGATCACTGTTAGCGACCC